>CAUYRT010021258.1:0-38600 GCA_963574885.1 Lepilemur ruficaudatus | reverse complement strand
TCGGCCGGGCGCGGTGGCTCACGCCTGTAATCCTAGCACTCTGGGAGGCCGAGGCGGGTGGATAGCTCAAGGTCAGGAGTTCGAGACCAGCCTGAGCAAGAGCGAGACCCCGTCTCTACTATAAATAGAAAGAAATTAATTGTCCAACTAAAAATACATGTAAAAAAAAAAATTAGCCGGGCATGGTGGCGCATGCCTGTAGTCCCAGCTGCTCGGGAGGCTGAGGCAGAAGGATCGCTTGAGCCCAGGAGTGTGAGGTTGCCATGAGCTAGGCTGATGCCACGGCACTCTACAGCCCGGGCAACAGAGTGAGACTCTGTCTCAAAAAAAAAAAAAAATGTGGGGTCTCACTGTGTTGCCCAGGCTGGAGTGTAGTGGCTATTCACAAGTGCAACCATGGCGCACTATACCCTTGAACTTCTGGGCTCAAATGATCCTCCCACCTCACCCTCTCAAGTAGCTGTGACTACAAACACGTGCCACTGCTCCTTATTTGTTTTTCCCTATTGTTATATTTCTAAGAAAATAAGAGATAGGATTTTGAGTTGAGTCAGTTCTTCTCTAGCATTTTCACTTAAACTAGAGCTATTTACTAAATAACTTCTTCTCTAAATCCATAATATCAAAATAGCTGCCATTTATTGAGCAATTAGTTAATATGTACCAGTCAGCATCCTAAATGTTATACAATTGTTCTTACTAATATTTACAACAACCCTATTAAGTATCATGGTCTGCCTTTTACACATGAGAAAACTGAGTCTGAAAGAAGTTACATAGCTTAAAACAAGTGTATGGCATGACCATGATTCAAATCTAGGTATGCTGATTTCAGAGCTCATTCTCTTAACCTCTGTATTATACCAGCTCAAAGAAGGAAAAGAATGGAAAGGCTGGGGCAATGGATGGTAGATAAGTAGGTTGTCATCCTTGTGTAGCAAGGAAACTATAAGAAAGGAGATTTTATCTAAATTTCTCTAGAAAGAAATGAGAAGAATAGGTATTTATTTTTGCTAAGCCCAGGTACATGAATCATCCTATAGTTGTGGTGCTAACTTTACTTTAAGAAGTTGATGATGAGTATTTTGGACGATATTTTTAGATATTTTTTCATTTGTACAACAAAAGGCGGGCTCTCTTAACTAATCTAAGTTGACAACAGTTTGGACAAACTTTTCATCCTCCTACCATAAATGTCTCAATTTAGTTTCAAACTACAAAAGAAAACAGATTTTTTCATCCCAAATTATAGTGAAAGGGGAATAAACATTTGTTTAGTGTTGGTACAGATTACATTAACTTCATCTTAAGAATTTTTTTAATTTAATGTTATTAAAGGTAAGTGACATCTATAGCACAATGTATGATTTGGTTTTGTGATCATGCGAGCTGCAATTATGAGCTGTAGGCATTAACCAGATCTTCGAAAGAGATCGCGTCATGTTATGTAGTTAGCATAGGGGAGAGGGTAAATATTCAGAGTGTATCTGATTAAAAATGTAAACTAGAAGTCACATTTGATGGAAAAAAATAAATAGTTTGCTGAGTGGAATGATTTTTAAAACACAGGATGAAATTCAGGACTGCCTAACTATATTATTAATACTTTCAGATAAAAATGCAGAGACGGTAGAGGAAATAGAGAAAAATGCCAACATGGATAGCTCTCATAAAGTGGCTGCACCTGTTGCCCCAATTCCAGGTCGGGTATCTGAGCTATCAAAGCTATAGGTAGGGGCTGGGCGCAGTGGCTCACGCCTGTGATCCTAGCACTCTGGGAGGCCGAGGCGGGAGGATCGCTCAAGGTCAGGAGTTCAAGACTAGCCTGAGCAAGAGCGAGACCCACCCCCGTCTCTAGTAAAAATAGAAAGAAATTAATTGGCCAACTAAAAATATATAGAAAAAATTAGCCGGGCATGGTGGCGCATGCCTGTAGTCCCAGCTACCTGGGAGGCTGAGGCAGAAGGATCACTTGAGCCCAGGAGTTTGAGGTTGCTGTGAGCTAGGCTGATGCCATGGCACTCTAGCCCAGCAACAGAGTGAGACTCTGTCTCAAAATAAATAATAAATAAATAAATAAATAGTGTAGGAACAAATGAATAGGTGAAGAACAGGAAATTTTTAAAGTGGTGAAACTATTCAGTATGACACCATAATGGTGAATAAACAGCAATATGCATTTGACAAAACCCATAAAACTATACAACACAAGAGTAAAAACATGTAAATTATGAACTTTAGTTAATATTGATAATAATGTATCTCTGGGCATGGTGGTGGCAGGTGCCTATAGTCCAGCTACTAGGGAGGCTGAGGCAGGAGGATCCCTTGAGCCCAGGAGTTCAAATCTAACCTGGGCAACATAGCAAGACCTGTCTCTAAAAATATATATATACATATATATATGTATACACACACACATAAACAATGTATCAATATTGGTTCATCATTTGCAACAAATGTATCACACTAACCCAAGGCATTAATAATATGGGAAACTGTTTGAGAAGAGGGGAAATATGGGAACTCTGTACTTCCTTCCTGTTTAGTTTGTCTATAAACCTAAAACCTCTCTAAAAAATAAAGTCTTTTAATTTTAAAAAAATTGCAATTCTTCCTAACTTTTTAACATTTTTATTTTGATATAATATAAACTTACAGAAAAAGATCAAGAAATTTCAATATACTTTTTACCTAAATACATTAGTTTGTAGTCTACCTTTTTGGTCCCATTTGCTTTAACATTCCCCCTTGTGCATGCATATATATAGTTTTATATATATATAGAGAGAGAGAGATTCTTTACAGCTCATGTATTCTTTATATGTTATTTATATAGTATATATAATTATAATATGTCATAATTATCCAAATCTGAAAGTTAAACATTTAACCAATATTATTATCTAATTCACAGTCCATATTCAAATATTCAGATATCATCAATTGTCCTAAGGTGTCTTTTATATTAATAGTTTTTTTCCCTAATCCATAGCCCAACTCAGGATTATGCATTGCATTTAGTAGCCATGTATCTTTAGTCTCCTTTAATCTGGAACAACTAAAAATATATAGAAAAAATTAGCCAGGCATGGTGGTGCATGTCTGTAGTCCCAGCTACTCGGGAGGCTGAGGCAGAACGATTGCTTGAGCCCAGGAGTTTGAGGTTGCTGTGAGCTAGTTCCTCAATCTTTTTTCTTTTATTTTCCTTTCTTTGTTTTTTTTTTTTTTTTTTTTTTTTTTTGTCTTTCTTTGCTTTGCCACTTTTTAAGAGCTCAGGCCAGGTATTTTGTAGGTGCTCATCAATTTGGGTTTGCTGATATTTTCTTGTGATCAGACTCAGATTATGCATTTTTGGCAGAAATACTGCAGACAGTGCACATAGCAAGAGGCACATGATTTGGGTTTGTCCCAGTGTTGGCGATGCTACCTTGATTTCTTAATTAAAGTGGGATCCATCAGGCTTCTCAATAAAAGGGAATTTTGTAAGGTTTGTTCACTGCTATGTTTCCAAAGTCTAAAAGAGCATCTGGCACATAGGATGTATTGAAGGAATGACTAAATGATTTCAGCTCATTAGTAAGATTATGAATTAAATCATCAGTCAGTCTGCACATTTTAGGCTCATAAATATTACCCAGAACATTTGTGTTAATTTATATTGTCAATATTTTGAAATTTTCAGGCTCATAATACTCTTGCTAATACACCAAACATACGTTCTAATGTATTTCTTAATGATGTGGGCTTTGCCTCCCAAGAACAACTCATTTTATTTTATTTTATTTATTTTTTTGTTTTGGAAACAGAGTCTCGCTCTGTTGCCCAGGCTAGAGTGCCATGGCATCAGCCTAGCTCACAGCAACCTCAAACTCCTGGGCTCAAGCAATCCTTCTGTCTCAGCCTCCTGAGTAGCTGGGACTACAGACATGTGCCACCATGCCCGGCTAATTTTTTCTATATATTTTTAGTTGTCCAGCTAATTTTTTTCTATTTTTAATAGAGATGGGGTCTCACTCTTGCTCAGGCTGGTCTCGAACTCCTGACCTCGAGTGATCCTCCTGCCTCTGCCTTCCAGAGTGTCAGGATCACAGACGTGAGCCACGATGCCTGGCCAAGAACAACTCATTTTATTTATTTATTTTATTATTTATTTATTTATTTATTTATTTTTTTTTGAGACAGAGTCTTGCTCTGTTGCCCAGGCTACAGTGAAGTGACATCAGCCTAGCTCACAGCAACCTCAAACTCCTGGGCTCAAGCAATCCTCCTGCCTCAGCCTCCCAAGTAGCTGGGACTACAGGCATGCGCCACCATGCCCGGCTAATTTTATATATATATATTTTTTTTTTTTTTGGTTGTCCAGCTGATTTCTTTCTATTTTTTTAGTAGAGACGGGGTCTCGCTCTTGCTCAAGCTGGTCTCAAACTCCTGAGCTCAAACGATCCACCTGCCTTGGCCTCCCAGAGTTACAGGCACAGGATTACAGGCACGAGCCACCACGTCTGGCCTGAACAACTCTGTTTAAAATGATCTCCATTCTTAAAAGTTTTTTCAACTACTTCAGGAGAAAGGTTGCCAAATCATATGTTAGAGAAGCCTCAGAGGTCTGTTTTATAAATTATCAACTTTCATTATAGTAAACCTCTGTGGCAAACTTCCTGTTATATAAATATAATTTATACTGTTTACCTCAAGAAATCTCTGATTTTGTTAACAGTCTCTTGCAATTATAAAACAAGCAGTGTGAAAAGAAAAATGGTCACATATTCAAGTAATGTGCTAAGAGAAGAACAGAAAGCAATAAAAACATTACCCTAAAAAACTTAATTTCATCAACTAAACAAGCAAACGTCAATTTTGATTGGTTCAGCACTCACAATAAATAAAAAGGAAAATTGTTTGAACCATTTTGTTTTAAATCATGTTCTGAAAGCAATGTTGGAAGTGAAAATTCTAAACTTGATTTTTAGTCAATAGTTCCATTTTGACCTGCACAAAGAGGTTTTTTCTTTTAACTTCTTTTAAATTTTACTGAGAGGTTCATTTTTTTTCTGACCCACAGAAACGGTAAGATAAATTTTACTGAGAAATTTAAATACTCTCAGCTGTTAACAGTTTTTCCCAGCTTCCCATAGTGAAAAATAAATAAATAAACAAGCAGCCCTTATAATGAGTCTATGAAATGACAGAACGGCAACTTTTTGGGAGTCGTTTTAAAAAAGCAAAACAAACAAACAAAAATGAGTTTCTGGGCTAACTGCTTAAGTCCAGCAGGGATAAAGAATTTCTGTGCAGGCCTGGCGCGGTGGCTCACGTCTGTAATCCTAGCACTCTGGGAGGTCAAGGTGGGCGGATCGTTTGAGCTCAGGAGTTTGAGATCAGCCTGAGCAAGAGCGAGACCCTGTCTCTACTAAAAAAAATAGAAAGAAATTAGCTGGACAACTAAAAATATATATAGAAAAAATGAGCCAGGCAGTGGCGCATGCCTGTAGTCCCAGCTACTCAAGAGGCTGAGACAGGAGAATTGCTTGAGCCCAGGAGTATGAGGTTGCTGTGAGCTAGTCTAGGCTGATGCCATGGCACTCTAGCCCAGGCAACACAGGGAGAATCTGTCTCAGAAAAAAAAAAAAATGCTGCAGAAGTGAAGTTATATGATTTCCAAGGCTTGGCCTTAAAAGAACGTTTAGTCTTTTGGAATGCTCACCCAAACTGCCACACAAAATGCCATGGTGTAGCTCCGGAAGATGAAAGGCCATGTAGAAGGGGATTGAGGTGACCCAGTCAACAGCAAGCACCAACTGTAGGCATATGAGTGAGGCTGTCTTATGTCTTTCAGCCCAGCCTAATGCAACCATGTGAGTGAACCCAGGCAACATCCGCAGAGGAGTCACCCAACCAACCCACAGAACCGTGAGAAATAATAGTCATTGTTGTTTTAAGCTACTAAATTTTGAGGCAATTTCTTATATAGTAATAGTTAATTGAAACAAAAATAAAGGTGGCCAACACTTAGGTGACCCAAACTCAGCACATGTCCAGCATGGCACTGCTGTATATAACCACTCACAGAGAATCAGCAGTGCGAGAAGAAACAGCGCCTTATTCTTGAAAGCAGCACTAAGGAACTTCGGAGAGAAAAGCAGAGTGTTGGCTTTAGGAATTTAGGAATAGGCTACATCTATCATTCCTTTAATGGGCCTATACTAGGTTTATCTGGAGCCGTGGTTCTTTGCATATATAAAGCACTCTATCTTTCCCTAATTCCATAGTATCCTATATTTATCACGTGGTCTTTTTTATTTGATACTTGTTTTAGTTTCTCTGATCAAAAGAAAAGGGCAATATTAAAATACCAAGTTTTCTGACTTTATGGGATTAGCAGAAAACCAAAAGTCACTTTTATCAAAATGTTATATCAATATTAAACGTATTCCTGATTGGATTTATTGTCAACCTCGGTGAACAACTGGCAGTTGAAAATGTTTGCCCAGGGCCAGGAGAAGGTGTATGGGAAAGCAATCGTGTGGGAAGTCCGGGTGACACACTCGGTCTCAGAAGTCCTCCACTGTCAACTTGCAAACGATTTCACTCCCCTGAAGAGCAGTGGGTCCATGTTCTTATGTCTCTTTATCTACATCAAAAACAGCTTTCATTTAACTCATTGAAACATGCAATCCTAGGGGATGAGAAACATGGTGCCTATTAAGAATCCACAGCGCTTTCAAGAAGTCACGCTCCGTGGCAGTGTACTAGAGGATAAGGGATAGAGTACAAGCACGGATGGTCTCCCTGGAAAGATTCATTATGCCAAAGTGATGCTGACTGTCAGTAAGTGGTGGAGATGGTTGCTAGTCAATGATACGATATATAGCAAACTATCCCAATGCCCCCCCACACCCCACCACACACGTATACAGCCCACTCCTCAAGTCTTCAGCTGAGCAGCTAGTGCTGGAATGAAAACTTTCCCCATTGGTGGACACTGGCTGGGTCTCTCTGCCCTTTTCTGGTCACTAATGTGCCCTCTTTTCTTTTTTAAAAACAAACTCCTGAGTTTCTAAGGTCAAGCCCATTTTTCTCCTCTGGCTCAGTGAGCGTTATCTCCCCCTCTCTCTCTGTCTCTCTGTCTCTCTCTGAGAGAAGTGAGGGTTGCTGGCCACAGCAAGGCAGTGAAAGATTCAAGGCAGTCACAGGAAACAAGAAGCTTGCCTTCAAACAACCCGAATGTCTGAAAACCTATGATTAGGGGAATGGAAATGCTGGTGCTGAAAGGGTCAAGTGGTGTTTCTAAACCCCGGCCAAGAATTACGGCTTAAGAGTTTCTGGTGCATGTTGGCAGTTGGTTTCACTCCTTAAATGTGTTTGGTGGTTGAAGTTCAAGGACGAATGGTTGAAACATAGTCCAAATCATCATTGTTTATAGAACAGGAAAAACTGACCGGCTGAAACCCATCTCTGTATGAAGCACAGTTGGAACTCTGCAGGGAGGGAGAGCGAGCGAGAAAGTTGTATTGCTAAATATGGGGATATTTAAGACCGTTTTTACATCCTGCTAAACAGTATCTCTTACATTCTGTAAATACAAGTCTCTATTTTGAAGGAAGGAGCAAGCACATTTAAACGTGCACTAGAGGGAGACTCCTGTAGTGATTTCCAATTCGGTTAGTCTTTGAAAAGTAGGGGAAAATCTCGAGTCTTCAATGTAGGCAGAGGCTGGAAAAAGTGTCCAACTCAAAAAGACCTGGAGAGCACAATTTTATCTAAACCGGGTGCCCAGAGCCATGATCTCAGGAGACCTGTAAGTCTGCAGTCTGGCTTTCAGATAAAAACCCTAGAAATTGAGCTGATCGTTTTACAAAATTGGTTGGGTGTAGGAGGGTGGTTGTATCATTTTACTCCCTTAGTCTCTAGTTGCCCACAAGGAGAGCTTTTGATAAATTAGTTATAAGAGACATGATGAATAACTACTTCATCTAAACATGTATTTCAGAAACCAAGACATTTCTGCCTATTTTTCAGTAAGCAGTCTTTACCATGTATACAATAATCACACAAATAATCAAAGAATAAACCACATTTTTAAGCCCAAGTCTTTGGGATCACATAGATCTGGATTGGATCCCTTCTAGGTAGCTGTGTAATGTCGAGCAAGGGATATAATCTCCTAGAGCCTCAGTTTCTTCATCTATACATTGCGATAATTAATAACATTTACCTGACAGTATCGTTGGAAGAATTAAATACAGTACTCCCTTAGTATCCTCAGGGGAATTGTTCCAGGACCATTCATTCTCCACAGATACCAAAATCTATGAATGCTCAAGTCCCTGACATAAAATGGTATAGCATTTGCTTATAACCTGTGCACATCCTCTCCTGTACTTTTTAATCATCTCTAGGTTATTTATAATACCTAATGCAATGTAAATACTCTGTAAACAGTTATATCGTAGTGTTTCTTTCTATTTTTATTGTTGTATTGTTATTATTTATTTATTTGAATATTTTCAATTTGCAGTTGAACTCACCGATGAGGCCCCTGTGGGTAAGGAAGGCCCACTGCAATATAAGGCATGTACAGACGTTATTAATAGGATAGTGACTAGCACTTGTCAATATCAAATAGAACTTACTTGTGTTTGCAATTAACACTAGAAGATAAAGTTGTAAAATAGAGAACAGTAATGGTTCCTAAATTGTTCATTTTCAAACAGTTTTAGTGAGAGATAATTAACATAGCATAAAATTCACCTGCTTAAAGTGTGTAATTCAGTGGTTTTTAGTATTTACAGCATTTAACATTGACAGGGTTATACAGTCATCACTATAGTCTAATTTTAGAACATTTTATGGCCCCCCCAAAGAAATGCATACCTATTAGATGTGGTTTCTCATTTCCCCCACCTCAGACTCCAGCAAGCACTAATCTACTTTCAGCCTGTCTGGATTTGTCCATTCTGGACATTTCATATAAAATGGAATCATACACTATGAAGTCTTTTGGGACTAATCTTATAGCTTGTTTCTCGATTCATTTTTCCATAAACAGTAGCAAATGGAAATCAAAAGGATTCTCTGTAGAGTATATCATAGATTGAATTTAAAAGGATCCACACGAGATTTGAGAAGGAAATGGTTAAATGCCATATTCCTTTTCAGCAGCCATTAAGAACATAAATCACGCAATTTGATCACATTAATGCATCACAGCCTCTCCTCTTTCGTTTATTTTCTCTGGATCCCATCCTCAGCATTTGGCTCCGTCATGAAGAGACTCCTTCCAGCTCTGAGAATGTCCTTGCCTCTGGCCAAGGCCTGACGACGTTTGTTCCCACAGCAAAGCTCATGGCTGCACAGAGTGGGTTCCGCCATGAGGTTGAGCACCTAGTAGGAATACAGGAGGTCTGGGTCCAGCCCTCGCTCCGCCACCTGCCTCGGGTGCTGTAAGAATCAAAGCAGATCACGAGCCTGGCAGTGCTTTGGAAAGTGCTCACGTATCAGTTAGGACTCGGGTCAAATGTGACAGAAGCACAATCGTCTCACTCAGGGTTCTGATGGGAAACAGATGGCACTCAAATGGATTAACCAAGGAGAATTTAATAAGGGGATTATTTTAAAAAGTGGGGGAAATCCGAACCACCCTTAAACTATGCCCAGGCCCTGGGTCCTCGCCAAGGGTGAGGAGTCCGTAGGGTCAAGGGGATGAGGACCATGCTTCAAACACCTGTGCCTTACACTTCCTGTCCACCCGAGGGTTCATCCCCCGGTTCCTGAAGGTGGAAGGTACTGCCAGTGTATGCTCTTCCAGGGCAGAGGATGGACTAGGGTGCTGTTTGTGCAGGAAGCGCAGATGGTGAGCCCACATGGTGTAGGATGGAACTGAGACGGGAAGGGCACGTCAGTGGGCCAAGGGCCAAGGGCCTCCGTTTACACTCTTGCTTTGGGCCCACCAACGTTAGGGGCAGGCCTGTCTGAAGCAAAGGGAAACTAAAAAGAGATGAGTCAGTACCCTAGGCGAGCAACACAAGCAGCAGTTATCAACGCTACGCCAGAAGGGTGGAGGGAAGAGGGCAGCTTCCAGAACTCAGAAGCTGTAGGAGAAGGCCACCAACAGGTGCACCAGTCTTTGGTTTGGAAACAGAGCCAACCCCAGGGAACCCACAGGGATGGAGCCAGAGTTATTCAGACCTACTTCATTCTCCTCCGGCTCATTGAAATCTGGACGGGGCTTCCCTTTGGCCAATCCCAACCAGAAGCACGAGGGCAAAGGAATACATTAGAGCACTTCACAAAGGTCAACTGCCACAAAGCAAAAGGAAGGAGTGGGGCTTAGATCCAGAGCAGTAAATGCAAAGCATCAGGTACTCCACTTAAAAGAGAGAACTTATTTTATGAATTCAGGAGCCAGGTTTTCATTTTGCCAAGAGCAAAAATGTGATCTCAGCACTGAAAACACCACTGGTGCCTACTCTTTCTAGACGTTTAGTTTCATGCTGTCTTTGTCTCTTTCTCTCCTCCCCTCTCTCATAAGTTTCTCTCCTTGACCAAATTCAGACTGCCCTAAACTCTCTTCTCAACAAGGTCCTGATTTGGGGTCTTCTGTGTTCATCTCTGCATTGTCCAATGTTTGCAAAAATCCTGCTAAGTCAGTTTAACCAGAATCCCCCACCCTCCTTATTTGATCTGGTTCCTCATCCCCCACCGCCCCCCAGGTGAAGTGAGCTCACCCTGGCCTGTCTTCAGCAAGAATCCTATTAGGTCACTTTAGCCAGAATCTCCCCTCACCCCTGATGTCTCCTCTTAATAATTTTCCATACACTGACCTCCACCCTGCTCCTTGGCTATAAATCCCCAGTATTGCTTGTTGAATTTATGGTTGAGCCCAATCTCTCTCCCCTACTGCAAAACCCCATTGCAGTGGTCCCCACACCTGTGGAGATGATCCTGGACAAAGTCTGCCTTCCCATCCTTTAACAATTGTCATTTTTTTCTTTAATACTCCCTCCCCAGGTCAGATTTTCCCAATTCTTATGTCCAATGGCAAAATGCATCCACCTCTCAGCTTCTAAATTGACATATTGCAGTTCTAGATTCCTCCAGGGACCAACATTGTTTCCTTGGTCACAGCTCCAAATTCTTAGGAGAAGGGACCTGCTTGCCACTGTCTGCGTCAAATGTCTGTGCCTAATACAGTCACCTCTGGTCAGGAACATATGGTCTAGTCCAAATAGGGCGTCACATGGATCCTGTGGTGTCTCCAATCTCACCATCCTGCTTTTATCCAAGTTCACTGAAGAAGTATAAATGACTTATAAACATAAGGAAGGAGATACAACTTTAAATATAATCAAATCATGTAAATTCAAACAACCAGATATCACTTTCCCCCAAGCAGGTTGGTAAAGATGAAAAGGTCTGACAGTGATCATGACAGTGTGTGGGGTGGGGAAGATCGTACATGGCTCAAGGAGTGAAAACTGGTTCAACCTTTCAAGAGAACGACCTGGCAACATTTTTCAAAAATTTAAATGTGTATATTATCTCACTTAACAATTCAGCTTCCAGAAATATACCTAGAGGAAACAATCAGCCAAGTATATAAAAATATATGTATAGGTTTAATTAATCATTTCCATGTTTATTTTGGAAACAATCAATATTGGATGTTATTTAAAATCATGGTGCAGTTATAGGGAAATAATATGCAGATGTTAAAAATGATTAAGTTAATCTATACTTACTATAGAAAGACATTTATAACATGTCACTGAGAAAAATCTAATTTTAAACTTTATTGAATAAATCCTCCTGTTTTTCTTTTCTTTTTAAGTATTTTTTATGGTGGTAATACATATAAAAGATAATATTTGCCATTTTTAACCATTATTTTATTGTACAATTCAATGGCACTAATTATATTCATAATATAATTAACTATCATCATTACTTATTTCCAAAACTTTTCCATCACCTTAAATAGCAACTCTGTATTTATTAAATAACTCTCCATTCCTCTCTTCCCCCCAACCCAACCCATGATAACCTCTAATCTATTTTTTTGTCTCTATGAATTTGCCTATTCTAGATATTTCCTATATCTGAAATCATACAATATTTGTCCTTTTGTGTCTGGCTTATTTCATTTAGAATAATATTTTCAGGGTTTACTCATGTTGTAGAATGTATCAGCCAGGATTCTCCACACAGGCAGAGCCAATAGCGATAGATGGACAGATAGACAGAGATATATGAGAGGGTATTTTCTAGGGGAATTGGCTCACTCAGTTATGGAGGCTGAGAAGTCCCATGATAAGCTGTCTGCAAGCTGGGGAACCAGAGAAGTCAGTAGCATGACTTAGCCCAAGTCTGAAGGCTTCAGAGCCAGAGGAGCCACTGGTGCAAGTCTCATAGTCCAAAGGCTGGAGAATCTGGAGTTCTGATGTCCAAGGGCAGGAGAAGAAGGGTGTCTCAGCCCCATAAGAGAGAGAAAGTGAATTTGTCCTTCCTCTGCATTTTTGTTCTGTCCAGGTTCTCAACTGATCAATGGTTGACTGCCCACACTGCGGACAAATCTTCCTTACTTAGTCCCCTGATTCATATACCAATCTCTTCCGGAAACACACTCACACATGTACCCACAAATACTGTTTTACCAGCTATCTGAGTATCCCTTGATACACTCAAGTCAACACCTAAAATTAGCCATCACATAGCACGTATTAAAACTTCATTCCTTTTTGTGGCTGAATACTACTCCACTGTATGTATATACCGTATTTTGTTTATATATTCATTTCTTGATGGTCACTTAAGTTGTTTCTACTTTTTGACTATTGTGAATAATGCTGCTGCATTGGACATTGGTGTACAAGTTATCTATTTGAGTCCCTGTTTTCAATTTTTGGGAGTATATACCTAGGGGTAGAATGGCTAGAGCACGTGGCAATTCTATGTTTAACTTTTTGAGGAACTGCCAAATTGTTTTCCACAGCAATTGCACTATTTTACATTCCTATCAGCAATATATGAGGGTTCCAATTTCTCCACATCCTCACCAACACTTGTTATTTTCCTGTATTTTTTTTTTTTTATTATAGCCATCTTAGTAGATGTGAAGTGACATCTCAGTGTGGTTTTGATTTGTATTTCCCTAGTGATTAATAATGTTGAGCAATTTTTCATGTGCTTATTGGCCATATAGACATCTTTTTTGGAGAAATATCTATTCAAGTCCTTTGTCAATTTTGAAATTTTAGTTGGGCTTTTTGTTGTTGAATTGTAGGAGTTCTTTATTTATTGTGGATATCAAACTCTTATCAGATATATGATTTACAATATTTTCTCCCATTCTGTAGGTTGCCTTTCACTTTCTTAATATTATCGTTTAATGCACAAAAGTCTTCAGTTTTGATGAAGTCCAATTTATCTATATTTGCTTTTGATATCATATCTAAGAGACCATTGCCTAATCCAAGGTCGTAAAGGTTTGTACCTATGTTTTCTTCTAGAGTTTTATAGTTTTAGCCCTTATATTTGTCTTTGATTCTTTTTGAGTTAATTGTTGTATATCGTTGCGAAATAAATGTATTTTTTACATTTTTAAATGGTTACATTCTAAATGTTATATAAGTGCCTACCTAACATACCCAATTTTGCCTCTTGACACATAAAGCCTAACATATTTACTATCTGGCCCTTTATAGAAGAAGTTTGCCAATCCCCGTGGCCAGGTGCAGTCCTTGCAAATAGAGTGCTTAATAAATGTTTAACAGGTAGAGTCATTCAACAAATATTTATGAAACTTCTACTGAATACAAGGCACTTACCAATGTATTATGGAGAGATGGAGGGGTTTCAAAGATAAATGAGAACTCATTAGGGCCCTTATTGAACTTATTACTGCCAAGCAGGAATTAATTATACCTAGCTCAGAAGCTGGGGATTAAAAATTCTTCTGTGCAAAGGTCAGTCTTGAATAGTGACAAAAGCTGAAAAGTAAGAACTATCTCAAATTATTTTTGGAGCAAGATGCATAAATTTATTATAATTTGGAAAGGCACATGCCATAATGATCACATGTGCACATGCACATACACAGATACACACACATTTTCCTTTCTTTGGTAAATTCTAAAGAAATTAACGGAGATGATGAGCCACTAAACACAACTGGAATTGCTGTCATAGAAAGAAAAGCATTGGCAACATAGGACAAGTCTTTGTTCACCCTTTTTGGTAAATAGGAGACAGTCTTGCATAGGCAGCAAAGAGTGTGCACTATTGCCGACCAGCAGATCCAAGAATTTAAATTAAAATACTCTTGCAGCAGGAGTGTGTCTCCTTCATGACAGCCCTCTGGAAGACACCCAGTTGTCCCTGTTTACAAGTGAGGAAGGAATACATTTTACATTTCACTTTCACTTAATGAACAAAATTATAAACAAGGCAAAAAAGAAAAAAGAAAAATAATCTACCTCCCTTTATACTTGGGGCCCTATATCAGTGCTTTCCCAAAATCTCTACTAGAAATTCTTGGAATAGTGTCCCATTTAGGTGTCTCATTAACTATAGTTAATAGTGTCTCATTAACTATGAATAACAGAAAACTCAATTAAATGGGGATTTAAACTAGAGGTGTGAAGGAGGTCCAGAGGAAGGCAGTGCAGGGCTCTTTGGGACTCCCTCCATGCAGCCCTCCTCAGCATGTGGCCTGATGCCTCGGGGTCACACATAGCTCCTCCACCTCCATATTTGTATCCATGTACCAGGAAGAAAGCAGGGGAAGGGGAAAATGCTGGGTGAATTGTGTTCTTTTCTAGAATCTTCCTCCAGTGACCTTCATTTCCATCTTATTAGCCAAAACTGTGTCACATGGCAACTTCTAATTCAAGAGAGATTGAAAATGTAGCTTTGTAGCTAGGTACAAATTGGGGACTTGTTAGCCAGCAAAAGGAGGAACTGGATATTGTGTCCTAAGAGTGTGTGCCACAAATAATCCTTTGATTTGGAAAACCCAGTGCCAGACACACATCCTCTAGTTAGAATCTTAAATTGGTACTTATCAAACTTTAGCATGCACATGAATCACCTGAGAATCTTGTTAAAATGCAGATTTTAATTCTACAGAGCTAGGAAGGTGTCTGCAATTTCATATTTCTAAGACGGTCTGCTGACCACACTTTGAATACCACTGGGTCTTCTAATTAATCGGAAAATAAATCAACTGATTTCTTGTTTTTATTTGTTTTAATGTGTGATTTAAAAATTTAATTGTATTCACTAAGTTCCTACTAATGTGATGAAATAAGAACGACCCAAATGACCCGTAGGATTCTTGCAAATATTTTTGACGAGAATCAAATAATGAAGAAACCATCAAATAAACAGAAATTGTGGGACATTGTACAAGTGGCCTGAACTTGTCAAAAAAAATCCATGGCATGATAGACAGCAAAAGGCAGGACTGTTCTAGATTAAAGAGATTAAGAAGATAACCAAATGCAGTGCATAAGCCTTCATTATATCCTGGATTAAAAAAAACAGCTATAAAAGATATTTTTGAGACAACTGTGCAAATTTGGAATAGGTTGTTTATTAAATTATGGAATTTTAAATTTCTTAGGTATAATAATCATATCGGGTTTTTGTAAGAGAATGTCCTTGTTTTGAGCAGTGTTGGTTGAATTATTCAGGAGAGAAGAGTCAAGAAATCTGCAACTTTCAAGCAGTTCAGGAAATACGTATTTTGAGAGTGTGAAAGAAGATAAAGCAAATATGGGGGGGAGGTTAACAATTGGTGAATGTAGGTAAAGAGTTTACAAGTGTTCATTGTATGATTCTTTCAAACCTGCTACATGTTTGAAAAATCTCCAAATAGAAAGTAGAAAAAATTTTGGTCAGAGAGTTATGGCACATCGAGCTGACGAATTGATTTTTAATTTTATTTAGAAGTATTTCGAGAAATGACCATTTCCAAGGAAGAGGGTTATACCACCAGAATAATCCCTAAGCAAATGTATCTACTAGAGAAAATGTTCTCTGTCCCAAAGAGTTTCCCTCCTCCACGATCCCAGGGCCTTTGGGACACATCAGAGCACTTTTAGGGTATGTTGTATGTAAATTTATCAACAGACCTGCTCTCTGATAGGACGGAAGTTCCACTGGGAAAGAGGTCAAGTCTTACCCATTTCTATGACCCCAGCTGTAGATTCTAATAAACATCTGTGAAGGAAGGGGAAAAGGTATGAGTGACTGACAGCATTGGTCAGGGTAGTTTGCAAGACAGCCTTGAAGCCAAACTCAGGATTTACAATTAGAAATGACCCTGGACTTGGTTGCAAGCTACTGGAGGACAGCCAGTGCCTGGCCGTCTGGGCTCTCATGTGCTCCATGGGGTTACTACACCTGTCAGACCTGTTTGCACCGGCAAGCAGATTATTTGGAGCCAGTTCCTTGTAAGGCACTTAACGGCTTCAGGGTCCCATGCAACAATATCACACACACAATGAACAAAGAGCCAGAGAAAATAAATACAATGCCAGAGGGAAACCAAGTCACTCTTTTAAATAGTCCTCCAAACAGAAACAAAAAACCACTCCTACTGAAGAGAAGTCTTTTAGTTTGATTATGTCATCATTCACCAGGATCTCTCTGCTCTCCAGATTCTACCAAGCAAGTGCTAGAATGTTCGACCCTATTAGCAGTACCCTTATTTCTTCTATTTTTTCAGATTTGTCTAAGTGATCTTGACACAGGTAAAGGTCTTTCTGACAAGTTGGTTCTTAATAAGCAACTGAAGCCATATGAAAGAGTGACAGCTTGTAATAAGAACCAGTTCAGGAGAAGTGTAACACAAAGATTATGCTGCATATTCAGAAAATTTTATAAATTTGCTGCACCTAAGTCATTTACTAATGCATGCATTTTTTTTTTTAAAAAAAAACCCTATCTGACCATGGATCCTTACATAGTAAGTGAAGGCACAATTAAGATCATCTGGGAAGAAGCTTTGGCAGAAAGTCAGACCAAAACACAACCTCCATGCCAATGCTCAGAACACCCATTTACCCATTTATTTTGAGAAAAACTACTTCCTGATCCATGTTCAGCTTATTCTTGTGACCAAGTAGGAAGAATCTGATGGCCATTTACAATTAGTCTCTTTTATAGAATTTAACAAAGTAGGCATTGAAATATCAGGGCATTGTAAAATAATCATAAATAAACCCCAGGGTATTCAATTTTTTCCATCAACAAACACCCACAGTGGCCGGGCGTGGTGGCTCATGCCTGTAATCCTAGCACTCTGGGAGGCTGAGGCGGGAGGATCGCTCAAGGTCAGGAGTTCCAAACAAATACCCATCTCTTCATTTCTCATGGATCAGGTCCATTAGTAATGATTCTTTAGGTTGCAAGTGATAGAAACCCAATCTACACTAGCTTAAACAAATAAAAATCTTAGTTGCTCAAGTAACTGGAAGCGCAGAGGACAAATCAGGGGACCAAATTGGAAGATGAGGACTCTCTTTCTCTCCCTTTCATGGCTTATCTATGTCGGTGTCATACTCAGGTAGCACTGTTCCATAGATTTGCAGAGATGATCACCAGCGGCCCCAGGTTATTTCACATTTCAATCTAGACATCCTAAAGAGAGGGGGACACATGCTTTCAGATGGCTCCAGGAAGTTTCAGGAAGGATTCTGTTTAGCTGGCTCCTGAACCCATCTCTGTGTTGAAGAGATGGAGTTTTCGGATAAGCCCGTCCTGGGTCACGTGCTTATTCATCCAGCCAGAAGCAGTGTCCGTCCCCCGTGCACCGCATAGCTGGGACTGGATTTTCCTGGAAGGGGAGATGGATGTCTCTCAAAGGGATGTTGAGCAGAAGAACATGTCTTTCACTCAGAATATCTCCTCCTACTTTTTCTTGGACTGAAAATTGCTACAGTGCTTAATCAGCGTTCAGTGCAGATTTAAAGGTATAATTAAACAGCCAACCTTATTCCCAGGAAGATGATATCAAATACTCTCCACACAAACCAGTTGAGGCATATGGACTCCAATGAAAAAGTGAAATAGTTTTTGAATGAATGGTAATAATACCTGCACCCAGATTTATTTACATATTCATTTATTCATGCGGGCAGTGTAGTGTGCTACGGAAGAGTGTGAATTCCGATATAATAATAAAGTTAGACTCCCATTTCTATCACCTTTCAGTTCTCCGAATGTGACATACAACCTTTTTGTACTTTAGTTTCCTCGTCTGTAAAATGGAGAATTAACAGCACCTACCACACAGTTCTGTTGTGAGGATTACACGAGTTAAGCTCTGTAGAGTGTTTAGCACGGTTCCTGGTACCTGGTAAATACTCACTAAAGGTTAGCTGTGTCCATTCAACAAATCTATTTATTACCTTCCCTCTGTTTGGTGCCATGGACTCCCATAGCAATGGGAAATATGTGAAAACGTGATTCCTGCCCTCAGGGAAAGGTGAAGTATTTTGTCAGGAAAAAAAACAATAACACCCAAATACATCACATTGCAGGGTGACGTGTTACCAGGATTGCTAGAGTCCAGAGGGGGAAGCAGGGATTATCAGGAACCCATTCTGGGGGTGATTTAACTTGCGCTAAGCCTGTGAGCATGGGTAAGATGAAGGGAAAAGGCGTCACAGGGCAGAGTGCGTTCTGCTGACGGCAGCATCAGCCTCACCTGGGAGCCTTCTAGCAATGCAAAACCTTGGGTTCTACCTACAGCAGCTCACCATTGGCGTTTGCTGGGAGTGCAGGGCTTCTGGTTCCCAAGACAGGAAAATCCCAGGCACACTGGGATGTGTTGGTCACCATGGGCCCCAGACCTGCTGACTCAGAATCTCTCGTGTCCAGCCCGGGAATCTGTGCTTTAACCAGCTCTCCAAGCGATTCTTTTTTTTTTTTTTTTTTTTGAGACAGAGTGTCACTCTGTTGCCCAGGCTAGAGTGAGTGCCGTGGCATCAGCCTAGCTCACAGCAACCTCAAGCTTCTGGGCTCAAGCGATCCTTCTGCCTCAGCCTCCCGAGTAGCTGGGACTACAGGCATGCGCCACCATGCCCGGCTAATATTTTCTATATAGTTTTAGTTGGCCAATTAATTTCTTTCTAGTTTTACTAGAGATGGGGTCTCGCTCTTCCTGAGGCTGGTTTCGAACTCCTGACCTTGAGCGATCCGCCCTCCTCGGCCTCCCAGAGTGCTAGGATTACAGGCGTGAGCCACTGCACCCCGCCTCCAAGAGATTCTTAGGTGCTGTTTGAGGGGCCCAGTTCTGGAGGAGATCGTAGTGTGAACAAAGGCTCAGAGAGAGAAAAGAGGCCTATTAAACTGTCCAGCCAGACTCCTCATTCCCGACAGCTGCCTCCTGCCTGCCTGCTGCAGTGGGAGCCAGGCTGGGGCGGTGGCACCCTGTAGCAGAGGCCTTGGCCTCTGGTTGGGTTGAGGGGGCAAAGGCATCAGAAGACTTGGAGGCCACTTACCACCTCGGCTTATCTGCCTCAGCACCCACCTCAGCATGGGGGGGATCTTCCTTTGAGGAGAGTGTTGGGAGGAAGATCAGAGGGAGGATGGGGAAGAGGAGAGAAAGAAGGGAAGCCCCATGGGGCCACAGCCTCAGGGTCAGGCTCAGACCGTAGTTTGTCCCCACAGTTGCTACTTGAGACAGGACTCAATTCCCTCAGCACCACAGAAACTGCGTTATAAGCAGCCTTGAGGCCCTGCCTTCCCTTTTTTGATAGGTTTACTTCAACATAGCAAGAAACACACTTGCTTTTCCTTCCTCCACACTCTCCGCAAGAACCTCAAGTTGGCTGAGTCCAGGGTTACACAACCTCAGTGCTGCTGACATCTGGGGCAGGATAATCCTTTGTCCTGTGCATTGTGGGATGTTTAGCAGCAGCCCTGGCCTCTACCCCCTAGATGCCCATAGCACTCTCCTCCCTAGCTGTAACAACCAAAAATGTCTCCAGGTATCATCAAATGTCCCCAGGGAGGCGGTTGAGAATCACAGTCGACCTTCCCTGCCTGCAGGAGAAAGGAGCATGGCTCTATTTACCCAGAACACAGGGGTTTTTGAGACTTTATTTTGGGAATATTTTCAGGCCAACAACCTCAGATGTGCAATATATGTAATTTTATTTTTTATATCCAAACCAAATTTCTTTCTTGAGACTCCCTCTACAAACAAGTCAATGCTGGGTAAACTCCATCAAATCAGATCATTTTCAGCCAATTCATGGTCTCTTCTGTCTTCCTTTTTCCCTAAGTTCCAATGGAAGTTAAGACCACGGAAGGCCTGAGGAGGTATGGCCGAGGCTGTCACCTGCCCCACGCTGGTTTCTACATGGGGTTTTTCTTTCAACCCATCTGAGGTCATGGCATCTGCCAGGAGGCCCAGATTCCTTTCTCTGTTTCTAAGTCCTGCGTTTCAGCCCGTTGACCCTGCCAGGTCCCCACAGCCCTGCCTCAACAGCTTTGCTGCTCCCCTGCCCGCCTCTCTGCCTCTCTCACTTCTGGGTGCTCCCCCACTGGGCCCCAGAGCCACAGGAAGTCAGTCTTCCTTTCGTATTTGTTCCAAGTTACAGTTTATTCCTGTTCTGTTCTGTTCCATTCCATTCCTTTTGAGTCGCTCAGCCCAATAGGATGTGACTGTCAAGCACTTGACCTGTGGCTAGTCCAAAAGGAGGTGGTGGACAGCATAAGATACACACTGGAGCTTGATGCTTAATGCAAATAAAAAATTCATTCGTAATTTTAATTTTGAATAAATGATAATATTTTGAATTTATTGGGTTAAATAAAATTCATTATTAAAAATTAATTTCACCCTTGAGGGCTGGAGATAGATAGGACGTCGGCCCTGTCAGTCAGAGTGTTCTGTTTGCCCAGCCATACCGGATCAGTTCAGGGAGGGGCATCGTCTAAAGCTCAGTTAGTCAGAGTCAATCTTGGGACTTTTGCTGGAATGTTGGGAAGGGGCAGTTCTCTTTCTGCTGAGGTTGCCGGTAGATACAGGTAAGCATGGAGTTTCTAGCAGCCATCTTGCCACCACGCTGGGAGAGACCCACCTGAGACGAGAGCCCAGAGGAAAGCCCAGACAAAAGAAGGAGAATGATGGGTCTTTTAGGACGTCCAAGAAAGAGGAAATGGAAGTTGCTAGTCTCTTGAGGCCTGGACTTGGAAACTGACACCAGCGTCATTTTCACTATAGTCCATTGGTCGAAAGAGCCACATAGCTTCTATGTTCCCTTCTCTTGAAGCCCAGCCTGAAGAACGTACGCTTCACCTCACAAACGAAGGTGTGTCCAAGAATTTCTAGCCATCCACCACAATGACATTACAAGGGAAAGGGCGGGCTTCCATGTGTCTAATGGCCATGGAGAAGGGACTCAGACACTTATGACGATGGAAGGCAACTGCATGTTTACTCTTCAACTCTGTATTTCCAGCTGGTATTTACCAAGTTTACAGATCTTAAAATCGTGAAGGAACATGCTGACTGTACACAGTGTTTAGGAGAGGAGAACTTGGAGTATCTTCTGATGCTTGCTTCATTTGTAATGACCTTTTAAAAACTGTATAATTTGATTCAGATATTTAAAATTAACATTTATTTTCAAGAGTACTCAATGGCTAAATCCCAGACAGGCCATGCAAGGTGTTTGTCTACTTTTCTACCCCTGCTGGGAAGCCTCAGAACACGATTTCCGGCTGCTGTTGTTCCCAGATGGCCGGAATTATTCAAAATGATTGTGCAAAGTGTGGACTCCTCCTTCTTCTCCCACGGTACAGCAGTAATCATGAATGTATCTGCTGTGTTGAAAATGGAGTTTTTGGTGACAGTGATGGTAACAGTAACAAAAGCAATAGTACCATCCACTCCTACTGTTTATTAGCTCCAGGCAAGGAGCTATAAAGCTTTAGATATATTATCTCTTTTAATCTTCACAACAATCCAATGAGATAGATATTATTCATTTATTAATTCACCAAATGCTTATTGAGAACTAGATGGCTTCCTTCTGATATCACTTGAGCATCTGACTTCAGCAAAGCTTAAAAACTAAGACCATCCCTGAACTTCTCAGTCCCAAGATCCAATCAATTCTATTTTTAACTTAACTCAGTTTATATTCAGTTTCTGTTACTTGCAATCAACATATCCTGGCAAACACAGGCCAGGTCTTATCTCCACAAACCAGGGTCCTCAAGGGTGATTTGTTGTCCTTGCTATTATATAATGTAGTATAAAACAGGCAAATGTAAAATCACACATCCCATATTACTAATTTTTCCAAGACTTGCCTTTACTGTTGAGAATGGGATCTGCATGGAGTTTGGTGATACAATGTTAAGATGATGTGTCCCCTTCTGATCTAGGCCCTAGGAATACAGTAGTGAATAAGACAATTTCAGTCTCATAGAAATTACCTTCTTTTTCTGGTGGGGAAACATGATAAATAAAGAAAAAAGAACAAGAGGAATCATATCGTGATAAATGCTACAGTGAAAATGCAAGAGTATGATAACGTTATCAGTGAGCAGGAGCAGAAAGGAATGGCTACTTTGGGCCAAGTGGTCAGGGAAGCCACACGTAGTAACTCACTAAGAAGTCACGTTTGTGTTGAGACCTATGTGACAAGTAAAAAACCAAACATTTCACTATCTGGAGGAAGCACGATTCAGGCAGAAGAGCAGAGAGTGCAAAGATCTTGAGGAGTATTCAAAGAAAAAATTTTCAAGTGTGACTGGAGTATGTTTGAATGAGAGGGAGAATGTTGGGATATGAAGTTAGAGAAGTAGGCGATGGCGCTGTCATACAGGTCCTCGTGGTCTAGAATAAGGAGATTTTTTTTTTTTTATTCTCTGATGAAAATCCATGGAGGATTTTAATCTAGGAATTAAGGGCTATGTTTTGGGATTTTAAAAGCTCATTTCGACTGTCCTATCCTGTAAGGGGGTGGATTTTAGAGGGTCAAGAGTGGAAGCAGGAAGACTGGTGACGAAGCTATTGTTTTAGTTCAGATCAGAGATACTGGTGGCTTTGTCAGAAGTGGTGGCAGCCAAAATAGGAACGAAGATACCTGGGCAGCCATGTAGGACATAGTGAGAGACAACCCAGGAATCCCCATTCGCAGAGATTAAATGTGCTGCTTAGTGCGAATGCTGGTAGCTGTGTGCAGTGGTTCCAGAACAAATACAGCATGTGGTTTACAGGAGGAGTACTTAATTGCTAAGATTATATGGAGAGGCAGGGCAAAAAGGCAATTGGTTAGGTATTTGGTGGTGCTGAGATGGGAAAGATAGCAGAAGGATAATTACGGGGGGAAAATGCCGTTTTGTTTTGCTCTTGTTAAATTGAGATGTCCCTTAGACGTCCAAGCCAACATGTCAAGAAGATAGTGAAGTTAGAGCTAAGGTTAAGATTTGAAGCTCAGGGGAGAAGTCATTGATAAATGATACAGTTTATAGTGGAAGAATAAATGTTTGCACACAACAAGGAAGAGTTTGATCACACCGAGGAGTGATAAGTCCTACCAGATACAAAAACACTCCATAAAACCTGTTTTAAGACGGTATTGATAGAGAAATAGATAAATAGCTCAGTGGGACAACATAGACTCAAGAAGATGGATCTCAGTCAATGTGAGATATAAAATATGGCCAATTTTGAAGTTTAATTCATTGGGAAAAGGAGGATGGCATGTTTAATGAATGACACTGGCACATCTGGCTACACATCTGGAAGGAAATAAAATTTGTCTTCTATCTTACACCTTCTATAGAAATGAACAGATGGATGGAATACTTAAATGTTAAAAACAAAATAATAAAAGTGCTTGCAAGAAAATCTATAATACTACATGCATGTACAATCTAGAAACGGGGAGACCATTTTACAAAGACTGAAACTCCCGAAGCTATGCAAGAAAATAGAGATGTTTGGCTGCGTAAAAACTAAATCTTTTGTCTGGCAAAAGACTTCATTAAGAATGATAAAGGACAAACAATGTATTTCAAAGTTTGTAATTTAGATGACAAAGAGTTGCTATGAAATATTGAAGAGCTCTCGCAGATTGTCAAGGAAAAAACAAATGAGGCAATTTTTAAAGATGAACAAAGGATGTGGATAGACAATGCACAGGGTAGCAAATACAAATGCTAACAAGCATATGAAGAGATGAAGAAATTCATAAGTAGGGAAATGCAAAGTAAAGCAACACTTTCATATTATTTTATTCTCTTCAGGCTGCCAAAAATTAATGAGCAATAATATTTATTGCTGGTGGGGATGGGTACTCATATTTTTGGCAGGAATAGGGATTGTTTTAGTGTTTTTGGAAAGGAATCTGGCCACATCTATTAAAATGAAAAATGTATGTATCCTTCAACCCAGCCATATCTTTCCTGGGAATCTATCCCACAGAAATAAAAGCCCTAGTGTATGAAGATTTATATACAGAGATGTTGTTACAGCTTTGTTTTTAGTGACACGAAACTGGAAACAAAATGAATGCCCTACAAAGGGGAAAAGTTGAATAAAATATGGTCCTTTCACATTATAAAATGCTATGTAGCCATTACAAAAAAATCAGAGGTAAGCCAGTTTATGTAGAAATATTCTCAAAAAGTATTCTCGAACGAGAAAAACAAAATATAAAGTTTGTGTGATATAGTCTTGTTTAAAACTGATGATGACAGACTCCCTCTGTGTACGTTGATGTATGTCTGTGAGTACATTTATGCTTCCATATAATTTTCAGAGCATAAAAAAGTAGAGAAAAATACATACTAGGTTGTGACCATTGGGTCATTCAGGATGAAAGTGATTAAGTGGAGAGGGAAAAATCAAGCAAAAAGGAAAAGAAAAGTAAAACAATAGTCTTCACATTTCCTATTTTAAGGATTTTTATTTCTTAAATTCTTGAGATCCTCAATTCCCATGAAAAGTCAGATTCAAAAACAAGCAATAGTGATTCCTGCCTACTCACAGTCAGGTTTGTTTGAAGGCAGACTTCACTGTCTGTCACTCTAGTCTTTTCAGTAGAAGTTACGTAACACACAGTTTGTGGTCTTCAGGAAGAGAGTATTTTGAAGCAACATGTTGACGTGTTAGAAAAATAGATGTTGAGTACAACCAACCACAAGCTTCACTTGTTACCCATTCATCTATTACCTACCCTGTCCATCAACTCCCACCTACCAAACTGGAGGAGATTGGGGGATAGGTAGAAGTGAGGTGGGGGAAGGACTCAAAACATTTTAGAGAATTCATTGGACACAGAAAACTGAATCAAAAATTGGTGACATGTTGGACTCAGAAAAATGAATAAGAAAATTTGGAACCGTTTAGGACAACCCATCGGTGATATGGACAAGCAAAGCCCCATTAATGATGGATTTGCTTCCGAGTTGATACATATGCAACTAAAACAAAAGTTTCATGACACAATAATATAGGAAGCATACCTTGACATTCTCTCTTTATATTTCATTCTTTTTGTTTCAACAAAAAAATAAAAACTGGTCACAAACCAGGAATGAGTCACAACTGCAGTCTGAAAAACGCTGACATACAGCAGCAGAGAGCATTAGTATTCGTGCTTTGGGAACTTCCTCAAGGTCATATTTTTCCTCTATGCTACTTGTTAAAATTCTAAGATGATACATTTGTAAAAGAGAACAGGCTCTTTCTAGCCATCTACTTGCACATTGCCTTGAGGTTCTGAACTAGAAACAAGGTAGTTATTCTAAGAGGGCAAGTGGCCAGCTGGGGGCAGGTCACATACACAAGTTCTTCCTAAATCATACATTTGTTTGTTGTGGACTTGGTTATTGATTTGTCATTGTCTTTCATCATGGGAACCTTCTTTTCTCTCATCTCAGACTAATATTCTTCTTGGAGTCAATCTTTATTCAGTCAACTAAAATTTGCTAATTAGGGAACCTACCAGTATGAACAAGAACAGCTCTCTCCCTGTGAGAAACTCACAGATTAGGAGCAGAGACCGGTGGAATATGGTGAGATGTTGAAGAGAGGGCCATGGGAGGTGTCCAGGCAGCAGCAAAAGATGGGTCTAACCGACAAGATGGTTTCTCAGAAGAGATGTGTTTAGAAAAGAAATGACCTAACTTTGGGGTGAGAGATGGCATTCCTGGAAGAGAGAACAGCATGCACCGAGCCACAAGATGGGGAGAACTCGAAGTTACATTTTATCTGGAGTTCCGGGAGAGTGATGGGAGATGAGGCTGAGCCGGAGGGACGTTTGCAAAGGGTTCACTGTGCACATCTGTAGACTCCTGGCAGCCTCCTGGTCCAGGTGGCTCTGCGTTCCCACTGTTCTGTGGGAGGAAGCAGGAAGAGGTTGGTTCAGACTTCTGGGTTTCAGTCTTACTTTTTTCTGCTAGACTATAGCTCTATCTAAAGTCTGGAATTGTCGTATTATCTGAATCCTCAGCGTCTGGTACAGGGGCTGGCACGGACTCAATAAACACTCAGAGGAATACCAGACAATTAGCTCACCCTTAGAGCCCAGCACTTGGCAGGTATCTGAAACTCATATCTCATTTGTGCTCTAATCTGCAAGAGGAATAAAATGGAATTGCAGCATTTTTGAAATAATTTAGGGAAACAAATATTATCTTTTACTAAGAACTCTTTTCAAAACTACCCCTTCCTGGAAAGATGTTTCAAATGAACTCATAACTTAAAATTATTCTCATCCTACCCTCCAGATTCTAAAGATAAGAAAAACAGAGATAAATAAAATACAGAAATATAAAAATAAGTGACTTGTGATGTCCCAGTTTTATATTTCTCACTAGCTGACAATGCTTAACAACAACTTTAAATCTGTGATTATTTTTAAATAAACTTCTTATAAGTATGAAATCATCAAAGAAATAATTGCATATTAGAGTTGGGTGATCCCTTTGAGCTTATTCTTATTTATCTCTCTCATTTTATGGTTAAGGAAAGTGGAGCCTAAATAACTTTATGTAAGTTGCCCCAAATAATTTTCTAGCAGACAAGTAAAATCAACCGAACAGCTGTGACTCAGAGCAACTTGCCTTTTTTGATGTATGTTCCTTTTGTCTCTTAAAAATGCCTGTGTATTCTCAGTCAAATCTGTAGCATAATGTTTATATTTTTATATCTTGCTTTTTTCACTCAATATATTTTGAGGATTTCCCCCAAATCTTTAGCTGTTGTTCACATATTTTTTACTCACATATTCACATATTTAATGGCTACATAATTTCATTGTATGGATAAACCATAATTGATTTGACCTATTCCCTGTTGTTGGACAGGTAGGTTGTTTTGAATTTTTGTTGTCATTAGGCACAAAACCTTTGCACATAAATCATGAGGCTTCTTTGGGATTCTTTCTTCAGGGAGGAATTACTGGTTTGGTTAAAGGGGATGAACATGTCTGAGGCTTCAGATACATATTGCCAAGTTGACCACACCGGGAAAGTTGAGCAGATTTGCCATAATCAATATGTTCCGTAACTCTTGAACTTCTAGCAGCTGTAGACCTAGCGGGTCAGTTATTCCAGTTAACTTAGGGTTCAAATTTGCCTTAGTTTTAATCATTTAAAAATACTAATAAGTATGATGCAACCGTTCGTTACTTTGAGAAGGCAAGAAGGGGTCTTATTCTGAAATTGTCTGTAAGAGCTAGGAGAGACAACAAATGATTAAATGGCCAAGGATCAAATTAGAAATGTCCAGGGGTTTTCCTGTAGAGGTCACTGTTACTGTTAATTTATGCCTGCAAAGAAACTAAAATAGTCATGCATTTAAGAATGCATGCACTTTCATTTGTAATGCCCGATTTGTCTACATTTCTTAAACTGTAAAATAAATAATAAGACCTTGCAGCCAGTTAGCATCACAATGCCAAGTTCTTTATATAATGACACATACCACTGCACTCAACATGCTCATCAGTTTGAATTGATAAAATATATGCTACTTGTACCAAAGGCACTTAAGGCTGCTCTCACTAGAGGAAGCATTAGCTAATTGTCTCACATCATAAAGTGTTTACATGGCACAAGCTGATTTGAAGAGAAGGGTAAGAACATTTATTGCCGTGGCTGACAGGGTCCTTTCTCACCACCGTCCCTTTTCTGCATCTCCCCTTTTTTGCATCAAAATTCACACAGACACAAGTCCTATGTAATCTGCATTCTATCGTGCTATTTGAGTACAAAGAGGCGCTTTTTAATTTTTCAGTTTTTATTAATGCTGCTCAAACATGGTCCCGACGTCCCAGGAGCCAGGCCAACGTGCCAGCGCAGACACAATGGCAAGGCGGCTGTCGGGCTTCAGGGCTGGGGCAGGGAACTTGACAGGTGCGACCGGGAACGTGTCAGCCCTTTCTACAAAGCAGAAGTCTTTCCCACCGTAAGATGCAAAGCAACCAGCCACTTTCCATTCCCCGCTTCCCCACCTCCCCTGCCCCGGAGGCGTAGGAAGGGCTGGGAAGGAAGTGCTGTTTACCCTCCGCTCTTGCACTTTTTATAACTGAACTCAGTGGCGGCTCCTCTCGGGCCCAGCCGCACTTTACAGGCGGCCTCCGGAGCTGACCGAGGGCTTTGGCCAAGCCTGAGCCGGGCTGGGGCGTCCGGGAAGCGGAAGGAGCCCGTCGAGAAAACCGGAGTGCGTGTCGCGCGGGGGCCGGTGTGCAAGTCTCAACTTCAGATCGGGGTAGAGACCTCGGCCTCGCCCCTGGCGCTCCGTGTCCCGCGGCAGACGCTTGGCTCAGTCTCACTCCTCTTGCAGCCCGCTGCCGCCGCCTCCACGAGGCTGTGAGTTAGCGAAGCTCACTTACCTGTCAGAACCCGGATCTGGCGGGGAGAAGGGCTTGGCGGCCAGACGGCGCCGGTTGCAGCCATCTCGGCAGGCGGCCCTCCCCGCGCCCGGACGCCACGGCCAGCGAGGCAGCTGTGGGTGCTGTTCGCGGAGACTCGAGGGCCCCCGGTTCCGCGTCCCCACTTACCTGCTCGCTCCCTTTGGCCCCCAAGCGCCATCGGCTTGGAGTGCCCATCCCGGGCAGACGCCAGGGCTGCAGGTTCGAGACGCTCCGCCTCCTCCTGCCACTTAGAGCCACAAGCGCCAGCAGAAACTCTTCCACTCGGTCTTAGTCTGCGGTCATTGCTGAGGTTTTCGGAACTTTCCAGGCAAGAGCTAGCCAGGTCCTTTGCCTCCAACCCACGCCGCGCCTGCAGCCCGCCTAGGACACCCCAGGCCCGGGGGATTCTACTCTCCCCCGGGGACCGACGCCCCAACTTTCTACGCGCTGTGTGCGCCCGCCTGACTGGCCATCGGCTCTTGTGCCAAGACAGAGTTGCACGCATCTTCCTGGGGCCGGCAACGCTCCCAACCTCTTGGCTCGTGCTCCTCCTCCCCGGAGCGAGTGTGGGGCTGGGCGAGCCCGGATCCGGGGTGCACTTGAGCGATCCCAGCGCTCCGGATTCGCCCAAGCCTCAGAGCCGACCCTCGAAGGGGAGTGAACCCCGGAGGTCCAGGTCTCTTACTCGGAACCTCATATCCGCCCCCGTCTTTTCCCTCCAAACCCCAGTGCCCGACGCGTACAGGCCGGGCGGAGTATCTGGGCGCTCGGGCCGCATCGCGCCGTCGGGTGCCGAGCGCGCCATGGCCGGCTGCTGCTGTCTGTCGGCGGAGGAGAAGGAGTCGCAGCGCATCAGCGCGGAGATCGAACGGCAGCTTCGTCGGGACAAGAAGGACGCGCGCCGCGAGCTTAAGCTGCTGCTGCTGGGTGAGTGGCTGCGTCTCCCGACCCCGAGATCCAGGAGTTCCCCTCCCAAGCCCCCGCTCGCCATGACCGCGCCGCGCTTGGAGTCCAGTGGGGTGCCGCGCCGCTTCCTCCTTCTCGGGGAGGCCCCCCCACCCTCGGGCTCGCTGATGACCGCAACTTTGGGACTTAGCAGCCTGATTTTTGCATCTCAAGCACCCCCTTTCCGTACCCCTAAAAAGGCCGGAACGGGTAACACTTGATCTCTTGTGCGCTGTACCCCATGTGCTCCACTGTGCCCCTCTCCCTAGAACCTCGTCCACACTTCAGCCCCCAGCTCGCCGTCACTCGTGGGGAGCCGTCCGACTCACCTCTTGGGTTCAGCTCTAGCTCTGACCCGCGAGCATTCAATTCTAGATAAAGTACACTGAACGCTAACCGTGTGCCGGACCATACTGGGTTCTTATGGCCATCTCCATCCACCTGGTGATGTGGGCAGGTGATGTCCCTATTCTACAGAATTAAAAATAAGGGCCCAGAAAATGGACAAATTTGCCCTGATTGAGAAAAGGCAAAGAGATACCAGGTCAGTTGTGGGGGTGACGCCCATGCCAGTAGCAGCTCTCCTGACTCTGTGACCCTTTTCGCCTGCCTCCCATGGGTCCCTTTGGTGAGGCCTGTCTGTTTGCAGCGGACCCAAAGCTCCCTGCCTAGTGGACTCGGGCCCCTCCAGGGGTTTGGTTCTGCCGCCCCGCTGTCTCCCGCAGTTTTCATCGGGCTCCTTTGGTCTCTCTGCAGAAGTCTAGGTAGGATACCTACTTTTATAAACAGAAAGAAAACAGTTTAAGGTTTGCCCAATTTATACCATAGGCGAGGATCCCACCTTTAGGACTTTCTAGAACACTGTTCAATCCATTTGCTGTTTGAAGAATACCTAATACCTTTTCCTTTTAGATTGTGATATTAGCTATTGATTTTTTTTCCTAAATAGCTACAAGTATTACAACTTTTTTCTCTCATCTTTTCCAGGCAGGAATCCTCTCTTATACCATTTGTCTATTTATTCATCTTTAGTATAAGGTGTCACCCTCCCAGAAGGCTTCAAAGAAAGAAAAGTGGATGTAGGTAGTATAAAATAGAGGTTTTTAGCCAATACGGCCTTCAGACCTGGACGAAGGAACCCCATTGCACTTAGCTCGTGAGTTTAGAGGGTCATTTCTGGCCTTCAGCAGGCTGTGCCCTCCCCACTGGGCTAAGAGTCTGTAGATCCAAGGGGGCTGGCTACCCCCAAGACCCGGATGGAATTCCCTGCCCAAAGGGCTGCAAGCCTCCTTCCATGACCTGAACCCTAGGGCAGACCTGATTTCTGTGGAGTGCCTGAAGGGCTTGGAAATGTAGGCTGGGTGGGGGAAGGGGGGAGACCACATGTGTGCCCAAGAGGTCCCCTTAGGAGGGTGGGAGCCGGGGTGGGAAGGGAAGGGGTCTGTCCATTGCTAGGGCTGCTCTTTCTCTGCTGGCCGATAACCCTGAGGGCTCCGGGAATTCTAAATAGTACCTGGCCTTGCACGCTGTTATAAAGCTACCTTTGTCATAGGAGGAGGATTACATGATAATTTGCTAGCTTGATTAACATTTAAAGTAATTATGTGGGCCTTTCTTTGTTTGCCCCAGGCCCCACAAAGAGAAGGGGTGCCCCTGGCCTGGCTTTAGTTGCATATGTACTTTTACTTTTCAAGGGCAGGCTGAACCCTGTATCATTTTGAAATACTCTGATTTCTGTCAGTGTCTGAAGTATAGTGTCCAGAATACACCAGGAGCTTGACGAATGCTGGCTCTTTGTAGGAAGTATGCAGTAAAGCTCAGCTTTACTATATTGGTAATAAGCCTATTTGTTAGATGTAAAATGCTTGCATTTGCACTCAAACTAGCTGAGAATGTATGTAGGTAAATTGTTCTCCCTGAAAGTCTTGTTTAACTCAGGTGGTGGAGAGTCTTCTTCATCTCCCAGGGACCCTTGCCCCAGCCCTCTTCCTGTAAAGCACTGCCTGATCTCCCAAGACCCCCATTTTCATCTTGCCAAGCCGTTACTAGCACATCCTCTTAGTGACAACTTTCCTGCGAAAAATAGTTTGTAAATCACATGGAGCTATCCAAGGATGGACTTAAAAACCTCCGATTTCATTCGGTCTGTAAGGGGGGAGGGGGGCACCGTTCCATTTCTTCTTCTTAAGATAAAGGAAGAGGCAATGACAAAGGTATCAGGGAAGTGTACATGCTGTTTTGTCTGAAATCATGCAGTTTCAGTGAAAAATTCACCCTAGTCTCTATAATGGGTAGATTAGATCGTCCACTGCTCAGATATGCCTCAGCTGAAAACTCCGCTTTGCAAATGGGAGTTTGGGATCCTGTATAAAGCATGGCATGACCCAAAAAGCCCCTAGCTCTTTCACCATGAAGCATGCTTTTGCAACAAAATGATTGAGGACGTTTCTGAAGTGCAGTATCCTGTTTGTGCTTAATAAAAGCATGGGTCAGTGGCCAGTCGGGAAAGATAAAAGCTGTTGTTTGGTTAAAGGCAGTAATTGCAAGATGTCAGAATGATGCCTTCTCATCAGAAGGAGATGGAGAAAATAAGGGAGAGAGTTGAATTTAGTAGAAAGAAGTCCCTTATCAGTTCCTTGGATAAAAGTAGGACAAAAAGGAGCTCTGATAAGAACACTGATGGGTACTCGTCAGTGTAGGAAGAAAGTGTCAGGACAGTAGCAATTGAATGGGGCAAAATGTGATTTTTTGTTCATTTTAGTGTTAAAATGAAGCTTGGTGAAGTGTTGCTTGTTAATTGGGTTGAGTGTCTCCAACAACTCCGATGGCTTAATTTTGGATGCAGACCTTACCTTGGAACTGTCTGGAAGGAAGGGGAATTGGTATGTAACTTTTGCTGGCTGTATTAATTTGCTAGGGCTGCTATAACAGAGTACCACAGACAGGGAGGCTTAGACAATGGAAGTGTATTTTTTCACAGTTATGGAGGCTGGAAGTGCAAGATCAAGGCGTTGGCAGGTTTGGTTTCTCCTGAGGCCTTTCTCCTTAGCATGCAGACAGCTGCTGTTGGATTAGGTTGGAACTTGAACACACAAATTTTGGTGGGAGGACATAATTCAGCCCATAACACTGGTGTAGAGTGTTTTCAGGCCCCTGTGAGGAGTGTTTTCCATTTCACTTGACCAGTTGTAGGTTGCACAGTAGTTTGTCTAATTTGTCCTGGTGATGCTTTAACAGAAATGCTTTGTTTTGAGTTTCCCTCAGTGTTTTCTGAGCCATAAACTGATTTTAAAGTCCCTCTTTCTATTCATACCAAAGAGTTGAACATCTGGCTCCCAACAAGTTTTATCGGATGGGTTATAACACAATCCAACTTTAGAACTAGCTGTCTTGTTCCTGGGCAGGAAGTCCATTTGAGGAAATGGCGCAGATAGTGTGGGTTTCATGGTAGAAAGTGACAACATTGTCCCGCTCTGTGAAGAAGGAAAGGGGTGAAATGGTAAACATGTGCATGTTCCTTCATCTTATCTTCATTCAATTCAATAGACTTTTCCAAAGTGCCTGGCACCATGTTTAGTGTGGGGATTCATTTCCAAGGGCTGCGTTGGAGGAGGGTAGTTCACAAATGATTGTTACAAGGAATAGTCATAAAAGCTTAAGGTAGTTGAAGAGATGGTTCAGGCAGAGTGTAAGTGGGAAGCCTCTGGAGGAGACATCATCTGAGTAGGGCCTTGAAATATGGGGAGGGTAGGACACTAAGGACCATTTACATGCCAGGGCTTGGATAAGAGATGCCCAAACTCTCCTGACCTACCTAGAGACATTTTTCAGGGCAGTAAGTTGTGTTCTTAGGATCTGGGATAATATGAAGGATCCCTAGGGGGCAGATACCATTGAGTTTTTATGTTTTATCTTAGGTAGTTATGTGAGTATTGTGTCCACTGTAAAATAGATGCTACTAAGAATATATATATATATATATATATATATATATTTTACCATAATATGCTTCAGAAAGGGTGACTGTGTGCCTTTATCTGTGGCTCATGTCCATCCTGGCTGGAATAAACCAACCTCAGCAGATATATAAGCACAGTCCACTTCTGAAACATCAGTAACTTTAGCCTTGATACAATTATTTGTGTCCAATCTGTCACTCTTATCCCAGTTTTGTCACTCAGCCCCAAATGTCCTTAGTGGCATTTCCCCTCCCTCCAGTACAGGGGCCAGTGTAGGCTCAGGGATTGCATTTGATTCTCATGTTCTTTTAGTTTCTTTAATCTGGAACCTTTCCACTGGCCCTCATTGCTTTTGTGTCATTGAATTTTTTGAAGAATATAGTCCCCTGTTCCTTTATGAACAGGATGTTTCTCATTTGGGATTCATCTGATGATTTTCTTGTGGCTAGAGGTTCCAACTATGCTTTCTTGACTGGAACACTGAGTAGGTGCTGTTGTGTCCTTCTCTGGGGTGGCATCTGGAGGCACACCATGTCCATCTGCCCCTCAGTGGTGTATTAGATTTGACCACCTGGTCGAGATGTTGTCTGCTTTATCCATTGTATCGTAATTTTATAGAGAGACACTTTCTAAGACCATGCAAATACCTTGCTCCTCATCAAAATGTCCCTCTGGATTTAGTCAGCTATTGAGGACTCCTGCCCAATCCAGTCTAGAACGTGATGGCTGCAACTCTAGCACACTCTCCTTATTTGCCAGTTGGCCTTGACATTCTGTTACAAGATTCCCTTTGCCCCTGTTTATTTATTTGCTTATTCATTGTCCATACAGACTCACGAATCCTTAGTTTCTTCCTCCAATAGTTTTAACTTCGTTACTGTTCTGAATCATCTTGGTGCTAAAATTGTGCCAGATACATGCAATGAGATCTCCTTCAAGCTGGTTCCTGTGTCGCTGTGACATGTCCCCATCATTTTTGTCGAACACATCCTTGCTTTCTGGTGTAACAGTATGCTCCAGGCTCATCTTGTCCCCATCCTTCCCCAGCAAGAGAGAAGTCAGCCATCTCTCCCAGGGGCCCCAGTTACTTTTAGTGGAGAACTGCACCTTTTCTTTTAAGATGTTTAAGCCACTTGAAACAAAGATACCAAGTCCATTAATTCAAATCACTTACCAGTATGGTATCTAAGTACCTAAAGAACCAAGTTTCTAAATCATGTTGTTATAGGATGAAATTTTTATGGCTTTAATGAGTTTAAAGCTGTGAGCAGATATAAAATGGGAAAATCTGGCAGTGGAGTTTGGCAAAAAGCAATGCAAAAAATGTCTTAACCCTTAAGGGGTCTATTTTTAACTTTTAAAAAGATACCTTTTAGTCTGTATCATCTTTTGCTTTCTCTTTTCCTGTGATACCTAAATCACAAGGGAGAAATATTGTAAGAACTCTCATCTGTAGAGCTGTAGGGAGAGAGGTAGTGATTTTGGGAAGTCACAGAGAGGGGTTTTCGGTGAATCATTGTAGCAAAGTAAGATGTTGCCAAAGAGAGAGGTTGAAGTTCATTCAGAGAGGGAACTTCATTGGAAGATTCTCACTAGGGCATCTCATGGCATTAAAAGAAGATTTCAATAATGAAGACTGGGGAAGAGAAAGTGCCAGGGAAGTTGCAGTGGGGGACCCTTCTCCAGGGCACAGCCAGCAACAGGACTTGACTCCATACCCTCACACCTGGTGTGAGACCGGGGTGCACTCCTGGATTAATCAGTCCTGGCCAGGGGGCATGCATCACGGACATGGCTGTCACCTGAGTATGGGTGGCCAGGCTAGGATCTCTGTGAGCCAGGCAGTCGTGGCTGCAAGCACTGTCAGAGGAAGGAAGTGGACTAGCGGGAATCCAAGGGCTGTAATGGTAGAAGGGACTCGAGCCTCTGCAGGAGCCCTGGCTTTCATTATGTGTGATTGGCTCTCTGCTGAGGGGTAAATTAGCTGTGCCAGGGTTCTTGGTTGTAGATTATGTAAGCAGAAGGATAATTTATTGGAGGGGAAGCAGGAAACACAGAATCGATGGGAACTGGACAGCAGGCTCTGCAAAAGGGCAGGATCCAAGGGACTCTGGACGCAGCAAACACTAGTATTGGACAGGGCTACCAAGGACACAGCCGGGGAACTTCACCACCCTGATGGTTGCTGCTGCTGCCAGACACTTACCTCCACAGCAGTGCTGCAAGTCAGCTGTGACCATCTCCTGCACCCTGTGTCACTTTTCAATATTTCAGGCTGTCTGATTGTACGAGGTTGCTGGGGAGAGGCACAATGCCATGGTAGTTAGGAGCACGTTCTTTGGAGCCAGGCTTGCTGAGTTTAAAATCTAGACTCTTCCACTGACGAGCTGTATGCATCCTTGAATGTATGTTAGTTTTCTCTTCTACTAAATGGGAATAAGGAAGGACCCTATGAGGTTATGAGAAATAAATGAGTCATTATTTTTAGTGTTTAGACTACTGCCTGGCACAAAGTCAGGGCTATTTAGTTTCAGTGCTTGTTAAATAAAATTCTGCCAGCCTTAGGCTCCCACCATAGGGAAGGGAGTGGGCTGCCTCCTGCTTTTCTTGGAATCCTTCCCCCAAAGGAAGGGTACTGAGGTTCTGGGCAGCCCTAAATGACAAAAGTCTACAACCAAAATGTAAGACTTTCCATAAAGAAAGAAATAAGCCTTTTCTAAATGGATTGGTAAATGCAAACTCAAAGTGATATCTAAATGTAAGCTTTCAGATAATGGGATCATGAAAAGGAGGCAGATGTCTTTAAATATTAAGGTACATTTAATAGTACTACAGTTAATTTCTTGAATATTTTTTTATCATGCTTTTATTCTATTGGGATATGAACATTCCACACATGTATTCCATTATCCCAGGAAACTCCTGCAACGCATCTGCTGGCATTGTCTCTGGTGTTAAACATTTCCCAAATCTCACCACTTCTTCCCATATCTGAAACAATGATCCTCCTGCATTATTGCAATGTCCTCCTGATTTCCCACTGTCCACATTTGCCCTTTTTTGGTCCATTTTAAAACTTAGATCATATCATTACCTTGCTTACACTTAGTATCTTACATTACACTTGGAATGCATTCCAAACACCTGCCCACCTCTCAGAACATGTGTTGTATCACTCTTCCCCTGGTTCATTGTTTGGAAGCTGCACTCACCTCCTTCCTATTCTTTGAACACATCAGCCTTTTTCTTACTTCTGGGTCTTTGGTCTTGCTCTTTCTTCTTCCTGGAACATTCTTTTCTGTTCCCCTCTCTTGCTCCAAGTATATGGCTGTCTCACCCCTATCTTCACATCTCAGCTCAAAAGTTCATCTCTCTATGAGGCCTTTCCTGATTACGCCACCTGAAGTCATCCTTGCACATTGTACTCTTAGTTGCCCAATTCTATTACTTCGTTTTGTTTCTTCATAGCTTTTATCTTGGAAGTAACCTTAAATTCTTATTTGCTTACTTGTTGGTTTGTCTGCCCCCGCTACATTGCAAGCTCCGTGAGAGTGGGACTGTGCCTGTCTTGTTGTTCCTATATCCTGGCACCTGAACCAACACTGTGCCTGGTACAATATTTTCATATTCACTGAATGGTACGGCATGAGCACTGACAAGCCAGAATGGTACTTGGCCAATCGGAAATGACATAGGCCAGTTGACTATAAAATATCAAATATTTTTCAATGAATACATGTTGAGATTATAGGTAGAAAAAGCAAGCACTCATGATTATTCAGAGTCCCGTCATTGCTTAGTTATAAAACTAGACCATATATTTAATATATTGGTCTTAGTTTCAATGTTTTTTTTCCCTGAATAAATTTTTGCATATAAAATAAGAGAGTTGTAATAAAAGCTAAACTTTTCTAGAGTATAAACATGAAACAGAAGCATTGCCTATGTGATATACTTCCTCCTGTACTCTCAGGATTAATTATAATAGCAACAAAATAATTTTAATAATAGAATGGATAAACAAAGCTAAAACATATTTTTTAATTTAAGAAAATTATGAAACTTACATACAGTATTGCTGATAAAGTATGAAAATTCATCCACTATGTGGTTTGAATTTTGCAAAAGTTAAATTTTCCCTGCAGTTTATGGGTGAGGTTACGTCAACATCCACTCAGTGACTGGCAACCGTAGGTTTCAGGGACTAGAACAGTCAGATCTTGCTATTACTCTCCTCTTCCAGCCGTGCCTCTTAGGCTTCAAGGGTCCATTATAAAGAGGGTCAAAGTGAAGGGAACTGAGCGATATTCTCCAAATTGTGGGACAAAAAAAGGAAATGAACAAGCAAAGAAGAGTGAGAAATGATAAGATTTAGCAAGTTGAGAGTTAAATCCAGGAGAAGTTGGATTCATTCATGACCCAGTTCCTTTTAATGAGAACTGGTTTATTTTCTCAAGAAGTCACTATTCCAGCAGTGTCTAAACATCAGCAGTAAATGTGTCTGGAGTCCATAGCTCTTCCCCTGCCTCCCTTTCTTTTCCCCAGCTCCAAAATGTAGTTTCCATGTGCTGCCAGCCCCCTGTCTGGGCCGAGTGCCTACCACTGCAAGGTCCTGATAGAACTACCATGTACCTTCAGAAGGGCATGTGCAGACGAGGGTCAACCGCATGAAGCACCTGCTGGCACCACTTCTCAGAGAGCAGGTACCCGATGTGTGGCCATAACTTAGCATTGTGAGATGCACAGTGTGTCTAGGCCCTGGAAACCCAAGTTTCTTTTTTTCAGTGAGGGGAAGCTCTGA
>CAUYRT010021257.1:0-13154 GCA_963574885.1 Lepilemur ruficaudatus | reverse complement strand
AAAAAATTAGCCGGGCATGGTGGCGCATGCCTGTAGTCCCAGCTACTCAGGAGGCTGAGACAGGAGGATCGCTTGAGCCCAGGAGTGTGAGGTTGCTGTGAGCTAGGCTGATGCCACGGCACTCTAGCCCGGGCAACAAAGTGAGACTCTGTCTCAAAAAAAAAAAAAAAAAAAAAAGAAGACGGTCCTCACGTTGATGTAGACATACCTGCTTTCCCTATCGAGAAGCAGCTGGGAGTTCATATCATCACATCATCAACCCCGATACGTTACCGTTCTCCTAACTCTTTCTGCAATGTGGCCGCTAAGTTAATGATCGGACATACTTTTCCGTAAATGAAATAGTCGAGCGATCAAAGAATTTTCGCTCTGGGCTTCCCAGTTCCCTGGCCTTCTGCACTCTCCTGCCAGAGCTGTGCGAAGCACTCGTATCCACTCACGTCTATCCTGAGGCTCGACCTGGCAGACGGCAGCCTTGTACCTGGAGATTCCTTCACCTGTGTTTGCTTTGCCGCTACAGGTCTCAAAATGCCCATAAACTTGATTAAACTCGCCCCTTCCGCGCCGTCTCATTTCGCATGCAGATTGTTTGCGATTCCGGGTTACATAACTCTAGGTTTCTCAATAAAGAAAGCAGCAGGTGGGATGCCTTTCTGTTTTCAGAGTCACCTCCCTGTGTAAAAATTTGAAGCCAGGTGTCTCTCACTAAGTTCAAGAGATCCAAGCATTCAGACCTCCTGGGCCTGCCCTAAGACCCAGCCCTGATCTTAAAAAAAAAAATGTAAAATAAATATTTTCAAAGATAGGCCAAAGCTTTTGGCCATTCTGTCTTCTGTTACCGCAACACAGAAACTGAAAGATGGGGTCCTCTTCACTGTTTCTGCGACGAAGCCCTGGTAGGAAGACAGTAATTTACAAGAGCAGTTTCCAGATACACCTTTAATATAATCCTCATGATCCAACAGAGTTATTGTCACCCCTTTATACACGAGTAATCTGGATGCTTGGAGAGTCCCAGTCACTTACCCAAGTATAAGGACACAAAGCTATTGGGACAAAGAGGCAGGATTCAAACCCACTCTCTTTCCACTCTGTCAGTCTTTTTCCCAACAAAAGCGTGGGGATGAGGACTCCAGCGCTCCCTGTGACTGATACCTACAGAAATAGTTGATTTCTCTGCCTTTTTCTATAGTCACAAATGTGCAGAATCTTATGACTAATGCAAGTTGGTTTTACATAATCCTAACGAGTATGCAACGAACAATTATTTTTGTTGTCATTTCAAATGAGAACGGAGATGGTTGAGCATTTGGAGGGTGATGGCAGAATATGAAAGGAAAAAAGTAAATTAAATCCAATTTTCATCTGGAGAAGCACCGTCAGGGATGAAGCCAAATCGGGATGACAAGGTGAGGTGCGGGCAAAGCCAGCTCTTAGGACACAAACATTTTTTTAAGACGTGGGAAGTTCATTAAAAAATAGTGGATCTCACCCAAAGGCTGGTGATCACTGCTCTGTAATGTAAAGTCCCTCCTCTCCCGTTCCTTGTTTTTCTGTGTCCTTCTCCTTTTCATTTCCCTCATTCATTCACAAATTTATTGAGTGCTGACCGAAGGCCAGGGTTTATATGAGCATTTGGGAATGTAGGGACAACACGGCAGGTGTCTTGCTCTCTGGCATCTTGAGTTTAGGGCTTCCGTGTTGAAACCACCCAGCCTCCTCGTCTCCCACTGGTGAGGATGAAGAACTCAGGGGACAGCATGGAAATGCACCCCAAACACCATGGTACGCAGAGAGAAGCTTGCCCCTCCCTTTGAAGTTTTGTCCCAGGGATTTCCCACCAGGCATCTCTTTCTGCCTCATCTCAGGTCTTTCTTATCTCCCCAGCCCCTAAAAGCACAACTCCAAGTTGAGCTCCTTTGGTCCATGGGGATATAGGCGGAGGGGGAGGTGGGGAGCGGTTGGTATATTTCAGCTTCCCAAGCAACCCAGGCAGGGAGAAAAGACACATGTAAAACATTGCTATAGTGAATGAAACCCACACTCTCCCTTCTAAGGATTCCTCCTTGTTAAGGATCTTAAGTGGACCAGGGTAGGTGGAGATGCTATCCTAAATATCATTAATAACTGAGACTATTTCATTAAAACCTTTAAAATACTTCTATTGTTTTTTCTTTTTTCAAAATCATACATGCCCACAGAACGTACATAAAGAGTGAACCCTGCCATAAACTAGACTTTGGGTGATAATGACGTGTCCGTGTAGGCTCATTGGTTGTAACAAGTGTAGGTCTCTGACGGGGATGTTCTTGGTGGGAGAGGCTGAGTGTGGGGAGGCAGGGGGTGTATGGGAACTCTTTGTATCTTCTGCTTAATCTTGCTGTGAACCTAAAACTGCTCTAAAAAAATTCTATCTTAAAAAGTCAGCCAGGTGCAGTGGCTCACGCCTGTAATCCTAGCACTTGGGGAGGCCAAGGTGGGAGGATCGCTGGAGGCCAAGAGTTCGAGACCAGCCTGAGCAAGAGCAAGACCCTGTTTCTACAAAAAATAGAAACACTACCCAGGCGTGGTGGCGTGCACCTGTAGTACTAGTTACTCAGAAGGCTGAGGCAAGAGGATCACTTGAGCCCAGGAGTCTGAGGTTGCAGTGAGCTAGGCTGATGTCATGGCACTCTAGCCTGGGCAACAGAGCAAGACCCTGTCTCAGGGAAAAAAAAAGTCATATGCATTCACAGGCTCATTATGACAACTTTTCAAAACTGTAGGACTGTATCAAGAGGAAGGTAAAAATCACCCAGCATTCTTCTGTCCCTAATGTGAGATGAGTAGGGCTAATAATTTAGTGAACATCCCTCAAGGTTTCTCTGACCATATTTATATGTGTACAAATTTCCATAAATACAGATGTGCGTGTGTGTATATTTCACTCAACGTATTTTCCTGTCTACGAATATTGATCTATATTGTTGTTAATAGCTGCGTAATATTGCAGACGTGAATGTGCCGTAACTTACCCAACCAGTCACTCACCTGATAGGCTTTTTTTGCTCATACAAATAATGTTACAGTGAACATTTCTGAACATACATCTATTGCCTATTACAATCTTTTTTTGAACCTGTGTATCTCTCCAGTCCTGAGCATGTCTTGGAGGACATTATGAGCCATATATACTTAATATGCACTGCACGAGGTGGTTCTTTTTACACAAAGTATACATCTAGGCAGAAAACCTTTATTAATTCTAGTTCTAACATTTCTACTAGAGAAAAAGAGGAAGAGGGTCTGACCATGAGATCACATATGTAATGCCGGTAGCTCAGAGCTTTGCACATAGTATGTGTTCAATTAATAACAAGCGCAAATATTATCATTGTTGATGTTGTTTCTTTTGCTTTGGTCCAAGTCTCTTTCCTGAAAAAGATCTGAGCCTGGCCCAGGGTGACCTGAACAACAGAAGAAGAAAGGAAAACCACATTTCTATTCCTTAAACATTTCCGACTCTGGATGTAATGAATTGTGAGTTTTGGAAACCAATGGTTGCCCCAAGACTGCAGTTCATTCAACCTTCTCTTCCGACACACGGACACGTGGCGAAACGCCTGTAAGACAGAGGCATGGAGACCGCACGCTCTGTGGTAGCCACGATGATGGCCAGATGTGTTTTCTCATTAGTGAAAAAGAAACCGAGCACAAGTTTTCAGGGTTTTGATATATTATTATCTTGGTTCTGACTTTCTTATTCCAAGGAAATAATAAGGCATGGTGGATGTTTATAAATAGCACTGCCTGTTGGATTCTGCCAGCCGTCGCGCAGTGTAGGAGCTTAAGGTCAGCACCAGACCAGTCCCAGAACCTTCCACAAAAGCCTCCCACAGCTGTCTACTGTAACCCCTTTAATTATAATGTAGTTGTTAAGATTTAAAAAAAAAATTGCTTCTGCCCAAATCTACCATGCTTTTCGTGGGACCCTGTGTGGTTCCTTTTCATGGTATGATTTTTGAACATCATCTTCAGGGAAAAAAAAAAATTCTTGCTATTGGTTTAGGCTGAGATTCAGGGCTCTGTTCTTTGCCTCGAGGTGAGATGAAAGAAAAATCGATAAGGTTAGTTTAGGGCTGCTGGAGGTAAGTAACATGAGCCAGTTGTCAGGAACCTCAGATCAGAAAACCAGGACAAAAGTTAGATGACGAGAGAGAAATGGGGCGCGTACTCTTGTGTCTACGGGCACATGATGCGTGTCTGCGGTAGAGTTCATTTATAAATGATAAGCAATCATGCTTCATTAGCAGCAGAGAAAACAGGGTGGATTGTATTAAATTTGATACCAGAAATATTACAAATCGTAGCAAAAATATTTTGCCCTGGTACCTCCCTGATCCCCAATCACTGGTCTCAGCATCTCTCCTATGAAGCCCCTATCACCTCCTTTGTAAATATAGTAAGACTTTCTGAATCAAAACCTTATGCCATCTCAAAGAAACTTAATTATAAATAATGCTTATGATACCATTTATTGAATACCTATTGAGTGCCTGGCACCGTACGAGGTCCTTTGCCCATTTGAGTCATTAAATGTTTACTGAGCACCTACTATGTGCCAGGCATTATTCTAGGTACTAAAGATACAGCAGTGAACAAGATACACAGAGTCTCTGCTTTCTGAAAGCTTCCATTCGAAGACAATCAACAAGTTTATAAACAAACAAACAAAAAAGATAGTCAGTGCTAGGCAGAGAATTAAAATAGGGTAACATGACAGAGAGCAATTGGGTGGGCAATAAATGCTTCTCTGAAGGGCGTGCATTTAAGCTGAAATCTTAATAATAATAATAAACAAAAAAGGAGCCACCCCACTTGGGGTGAGTGGGGAGAATTCAATCCTCTTGGCAACCCAGCCCATCCCATTCCACACGGGAGGAGAACCAAGCTTGGCGGGGCGAGGTCACGCTCCATGGTAGGGCTGGGATTCAAATCCTGCTCCCGTGGCTTCAGGAGTAAGGATGGTGTGGTCTGCTGACAGATGTCTCTCTTGAGAGATCACAATGAGTGTGGGCCGCCACAAGGTGGGCGGGAAACACAGAAGAGAGGTGATTTGGGAAATGTAACCTCAGGGTTTATTATTTCAGGTGTGAGCAGCCCGAGCGAAATCAATTTGGAAAGGGAAAGTGAGCTGACCTTCTGGTGAGCACCCAAAGAGCTCGTCCAGCTGGAGAACAGGGAATGTCCAGAGTCCACACGAGCAGGGCCAGGCCAGCACCCGAGTGGCTAGGGCTTGGTCCTGGCTCGCTGGGGGTTTGGCACCTTCCGTTTGCCTCACTGGAGGTTTCTGCTTTGGGTTCCCAAACATCACATTTAAAATCAGTCTCTTTACGAAGAGCAATCTCTGAGAAGACTGGCTGCCTTTTGGGATTTTCATGACCTGCTTTCTTTGGCTCATTAGTTTACTGTGGCAAAGAGCAAAATATGAAAAAAAACCCCAAACTCATTAGACCCAAAGACTCACATATTCTGGACTCAGTGGCCATGTCTACCTACTTTTGGGGGTGTCTTTATTTTCAGCAAGCTCCCGAGCAGAGAGTTATGATAAACTCAGACAACCTCTTTAGAGCAGGCCCTTGTTTTTTTATTAACATTTGTGCCATCCATGCCTAAGTGAGGGTAGAGCATAAAACGGTTTCTCCCCGAATGCCGAACACAGGGATGAGTGAATCCAGGTTCCGGCAGGAATGGGAGGCGTGTACCCCTCCAATCTCCAGGTGCTGGTCTGGAGTCCACGCCTGGCCGCAATTACAAAGGGAACGATTTAGTTCCTTTTGAGGGCGACTGCTTCCTATTAAAACACAAGGAACGGCCTCCATTCATCGTGTGTGTGTTAAAAATAAGTACACAGGTATTATAGGAAGGCTGTCCTTCCTAGACCACAGTTACACATTCTTACCTAACCTTCATTTCTTGATTTCTGGAATCATCTTACTGTGAGGGTCTGAGACCCTCCGCGATGGACTCTAGGCTTCTGCCTCTCCTTCCCACTAAGCCAATCGGCTTTCATAAAAGGGAGATAGTTTCTGTTTACACAGCAGGTAATACCCAAGCACTGTAACCTTGCAGTCCTCAAAATGGCTCTGTAGATGACAAACTTCAGATCACCTGGGTGCATGGGCGTGAGCGTTTGCGTGGGGGCGGAGGTGGCGGGGGTGGTTACGAACTTGTTAAAAATGAAGCTGTCTGGGCCCCGTCTCAGTCCTACTTAATCTCAGTTCCTGAGAGTGGGCCCCGGAGCCTACGTTTTATTAATAAAAAGCCCTGCAGGTAAGTCTTAAACACATTCAGGTTTGAGAATCTGGTCTAGGAGAGTGGTTTTCAACCTTGGAAACATATTAAGAGTCACCCAGTGAGATTTAAAAAAACGGGGATGCTCAAGCTATATCCCAGTCTAATCAAATCAGACTCTCTTGGGGGTGGAGCCAAGGCATCCATAATTTGTAAAGCTCCTTAGGTGATTCTAATGTGTATTCAAGGTGAAAGGGATAACTTGACATTGGACAAAATTCAGTGTAGGCAAGAAGTCAGCCCTGAATCACATCTATGAGGTACATTACTTCAAGTTGCCAAGAGCCTCCCTAATAAGTATTAGTCATACTCTGTCCTTTGATCAGAAAGGTAACTTTCCCAAACAGGTAAAGCTCATATACCTGGAGCTGTCTTTACAACTATGTGAGCATAAGAATTGCTTAGGAAACTTGCTAAAAGTCAGACGTCTGACTTCTAGGTATTGATTGATTCGGCAGGGCCAGGGTGAAGCCTAGGACACATCATTTTTAATGCCACTTAGGTGATTCTGATGCGATCCACCTTTGGTCCAACTCGGAGAAACAACACTGTAGATGCCTGCTTCTCAACCACGATGACTTTTCCCCTTTGAAGGACACGTGGCAACGTCTGGAGACATTTTTGACTGTCACAATGCGGGCGTGTGTGTCTGTGTGCTGCAGGGATCCAGTGAGGGGTGGCCAGGGATGCAGGTCAACATCTCACAACAAAGAGGACAGCCTCCCATACCAAATAACATCCAGCACAAAATTTCAATAGCGCCGAGGTTGAGAAACCCTACTTTAGTCTAGTATCTTGTCTGAATCACCTTTCCTCTCTGCTAGCCTCAAAGAAGTGGCTCTTCAGAACTTCCAAAGCTCTTTCAGGTGTTAAAAGTCCCCAGTCTGTGATTCATCTCCCCGACAGAAGAGAACTTTCCTCAGGCCAGGATCCCTGCTTTGCTCGTTTCTGAGTCTGACCTCATTCCTCCTCCAGCATGGAGTCCTCACTCCATCAGTGTTTCTGCCATTCCTAACAAAATTAACGGACTCGTTGGGACAGACTACAAAATGGCTTTGTGACTGGTAACCAAGCCCGGTGTCTACAGGGAGAAGGCAAACCCAGGGGCCCAATTTTCAGTCTAAAACTTTCCTACAAATCTACCGGGCTTCATCTAAGAAAATGGCTCTCCATGTATTTTTTCCAACATTGACCAAATAGTACAGTTGCTCTGCCTGGCGTCTCTGTGGGCACGTCAGCTATGTGAACGTGAGGACCACGCACGGAGCTCACCCATCACACGAGGAACCTCGCTGGCCGTGTCTCCTGCAGGGTCTGGCTACCAGTTGACAACAGCAAGCAAGTAACTGGCTCAGCTCCCTGAGCCAACCCTGAATTCCAGGACATCAACGTCTAGCAGGTAACTCTACACTGCTCTGCGAGGGAAATGCACAAGGAAAGGGTACTTTCAACGGCTCTAAAAATAGCCAGGTAATTACTTTTGAAGATCTCTTAAGAAGAGGAACTTAGCTGTACAGTGTGAAGCAGCAAATGGCTCGTTTATTTGTTGACAGGAGCTGTCTCCATGCAGTCAGCGGACTTCGGAGTGTTGGAAAACCAATCAATATTTGGAACTTCTGGAGTTACTATGCCACTGGGCTGACCAGAGTTAAAAACAAGAAACTGCCCTTAACCAGGCTGACCCGACCCCATTTTTTTATTCAATCGATCATGCTAATTTTCCTGACTTTGATTTTTGTTCTAATTTTAACACACTTGGCACGAACGTGGTGGTGAAATGTCGCGCCCACTTTTTCACTGACCGTGTAGGAGCAATCTATCGGCACCATCAGTTAATTCTTTAACTGCTGCTTCAGAGACAGTCCACGTCCAGCAAGATTGCTGGATGCAGAAACGCAACACAGCACGGATTGGTGGTGAGATTCAACCAATTTAGACATTTTGCTCCTGTGGCCAATCGCCCACGGAATACTTTGCTCTTTTTCTTCTTTGTGCTTTGATTTTCGGTCTGGCAATATATGCTGACATGACTTGGAGTTATGTGAAGTATGAAAATGTGCTTGTTTCAGATAGTTGGTGGGTTTCTTCATCAGCCGGAGGCCTCACTCAGGTGCGAATATTTTTTTATAACCCAAACACAGCAAAATAAATAGTCCCATTTTGCAACCCCCTCTTTTTCCCCCGTATAATGCTTTAAATATTTTCTTTGTGATGCAGTGACTTTGTTTAACTTAAAAAAAGAAAAGGCCTGAATGGAAGGGAAGGGCCTGGAGTGAGTGACGCCAAACCCAGCTGGGCAGAGAGCCTGACATCTTGTCAGCGCCGGCAGGAGGCAGGTGTGATGTCCACGACTCACCTGTCAAGTGCGGATAGAAAGACAACTCTGTCACACGGAGCCTGTGAGGCTCCACGCATGACCTCTAACCCCAGAACCCCTTCCGGGGTTTTCCACCAGGTATCACAATCCCTTCAAGTATTTCCAGCTGGGCATCTCCTCGAGCCCTAATTGCAGCTCAGCATTTTAACACTGGTGGTCACTGTGGAGGGAATTTCTCCCCTTTTTTTCCCTCCCCCATGGCAAAGACTGGTTCTGAGATCTCACTGGTAACAAGAGGGAGGGGGCCCCCCCACGTTGTTTAAAGCTCAGTCTCTGCCTCCCAGTTGAGTACATGTGTCCTTCTGAAAGTAGGATATTTTTGAGGCCACTCAAATTCCTGTCCTCATCCCAGACCTCTGAAACCCTTGAAAGATCTTGCAAGACAATAAACTTTTCCAGGCAACGAGGTTCACTGTCTTCCAAGGGCTTGGTTTGGTTTCCTTGTTTGCAAAAGAGCACAACAATGAGGGAGAAGCTCAGAGGCCTCAACTCCAAGCTTTGGTGTTAAAAAAAATAACCTAGTAATTGAATTCTCAGATAATGTGCAAGTCTTCTGATCTACATTTCCTAATATTATAAAAATCACCAAAGCTTATTTGAAAAAAAAGAGAGAGAGAAAGAAAAGACAACAGAACGAAAAAAAAAAAAAAACATAGGCTATATCCAGGAGAGGAGAATTCATGCCTAAAGCAATAAATTTTCTACAAGTGGAAAGGTACCTCTTTAGTCAGCATAGCAGGAAAATAAGGCAGTTGATTGAGTCCATTCAGAATAATAATTAGTGAACTTCATGGAGGAAAACAAAATCACCTTAAAATTATGTCACTTGATCTCTAACTAGGTCTAGGAGTCCCTGGGTTGGTTACAGCACTTCTCAAGATAAACTAAAATGTCCTTGGACACCATCCACAAGGCAACAGATCCACGGCAGTCTCATCTGAGCCAGAATATTTCCACTGTTCCTGCCAGAGATGGTTTCTTTCTTCTCTGGTTTCCCAGATTGTCAGATGAGGGGACCACAGCATTTGCTGGGCACATGGACTCTCATGGCTTCTCTGTAGAAACTGCCACTGACGTGAGCTAAAAATAACCCAATGAAAGGAAAATGGTGGCTTGTATCTTTAGAAAGTAGTCACATCATTTTCCTTATTTTATGGGTGAGGAAATTGAGATCCAGAGAAGCAAAGGGGCTTTCCCCGCAGGCTGCAGAGTTAGCAAGTGACAAACTCTCAGTGAGGACCTGAACTGCTTTGTGTTCTTTAAAGCCCTGGGCTTAAAAGTCACTGCTTATTTTTAAAGCTAAACTTTGACATTATTATATGCTACGGACACAACCTATTTCATAACCTGTGATTGTCTGGAAACAAACGAGTGGCTCATAATAATTATATTTTCTGGAAAAATAAACTCCTGTTGATTACAGATTACTACCGTTCCCTTGCTATAGGTAGATAGATAGCACCATTCACAATAAAATCTCCTTAGGATGGCAACGCTAACTTAGCCAGTTCAGGTGCTTGAATTAGCAGAAGTCTTTGTACAAGCTCACGCCTGGAATGTCACGTTTGTCTGACTCTTCTAGAACATATTCTATAATAAATTGAGTGGCCTGTCCAGCTTCCTTGGCAAGTCGGGTCAGCTCTTCTACCCTCCCTGTTGGCTACTCAGTTTTTAGGCATTTTCCTCCCATTTTCTTGGAAGGGACTTGTGTACCGTCAGCTTGAGTCTGTTCAGCGTTCTCAGTCACCAAAAGCCCTAGCTGCTCGGCTGGGAGGTCAACCCGGCTGTCTCATGTCACCACAGTGGCCCCCTACCTTGTCACTTACACGCTTAGGTGCTTTGGTCTGCCAACCTGGGAAACTGGAGGGAGGGAAAAGGCGTCAATCTCTGGAAGGAACACGAGACATGTTCTGGGTCAAACAATATTTTTGTAGATATCTTGGTGTGTGAATACTCTTTCTGAGACCAATGTGGCCTATTTCGAGAAATGCTGTTAGAGGATGCAAAGGATGATGTGTTATACCATCTTGAAATCTTGCTTCTGCCAAAGGCTTTGAAATGGTTTGCTCAGGCTGGATTCCACTGCCAGGATATTTACAGAAGCACATGCCAGTGCCCTACAAAGCAGATCCCTGTCTTGGAGAAGAGAAACCTGCAACCCTGGGGCTTTTTGGAAGCCACGCAGATACAGATCTGGTCCCTTCCTTCACTGGCTCCCCATAAATGTTATCAAAGCAAGTGTCTATTTTTCTTTGTCACTGTACGTGGAGCTCACATGTCGTGTCTCAGAGCTTTTGAGTCACTCCAGAGCCACATACGTGAGTTTAAACTTTTTAGTACCCACATTTTAAAAAGTAAAAGGAAACTTAGGTTCGACAAAAGGCAGCAAAAGGAAGACAAAAAACCTCAAAGTTTAAAAATTCATTTACCGTCCAGGATTAGTGTCTAGAATATATAATGAGGTCCTACGTACTGATTAAAAAAAAACAGCTCCGATGTAAAGAAGATGGGTACGTTGAAGCAAGGCACAGACCAAGAAACACGAATGTCCCCCCAAAATATGAAAAGATGCCCAAGCACACTAGTAATTAGCAAAATGCATGCCCAAACCATAGTAAATAGCATTTCATGCCCAATTAAGTAGTTGGAGATTATTAAGTAGAAATGATACTGTGGAGTGATGGAAACTTAGACTCTTAGAGAGAATATAAATGTTTACAACCACACAAAGGAGCAATTTGGCAGTGTCCAGTCACATGAAAGAAGCCCTTACACTATGACCCAAGAGTTTCACTGCTAGATGAGTCCAGTGCAATTCTTACATAAGAAGATAGGCACAAAAGTGTTCACTGGAGCACTGTTCGAAATGAGACAAATTAGAAGTGACTTGCCGGGCGCGGTGGCTCACACCTGTAATCCTAGCACTTTGGGAGGCTGAGGCGGGAGGATCGCTCAAGGTCAGGAGTTCGAAACCAGCCTAAGCAAGAGCGAGACCCTGTCTCTACTAAAAAAATACAAAGAAATTAGCTGGACAACTAAAAATATATAGAAAATATTAGCCGGGTGTGGTGGCGCATGCCTATAGTCCCAGCTACTCGGGAGGCTGAGGCAGGAGGATCGCTTGAGCCCAGGAGTCTGAGGTTGCTGTGAGCTAGGCTGACGCCACGGCACTCACTCTAGCCCGGGCACCAGAGCAAGACTTTGTCTCAAAAAAAAAAAAGTGACTTAATGTTCTCCAAGAGGAAAAAGGATAAATGGATTGTATTTTCATATAATGAAAAACCGTACAGCAGTGAACATGAGCTCTCTCTCTCTCCATGTCATATATGTGTGTGTGTACATATATACACACACACACCAACTTGCATGAATCTCACAATTTAATGTTGAATGATAAAAGCACATTGTAGATAAATATAGAGCGAATCATTTATAGAACATTTTGAAACATGGAAAACAAAGCTTCACTTAAGGATGCATGTATATATGTAGTGAAAATATAAAGCAATGCTTGGAAATGACAAGCCTCCCGTTTAGGACAGGGGTTATTTTGGGGGCAGTAGGAAGTGGGACAAATCTATGTGGGCTTACCTAAGAGGCTGCCATAGTGTTGGTATATGAGGCATCGTTTCATAAGCTGAGTGTCAGATAGAAAGGTAGTTATTGTGTTTTCTTTATACTCTTTTGGGTGCCTGAAATGTTGATTAGATTAAGTTAAAGTAAGAGAATTTTTCTCTTAAAGACGGGCTCAGTGCTGTCACCGTCTTCCCGCTGTTGTCCCAGCGGGCACTGATGAGCTCTCATCCACATCCGGCCTGCGGGTTTCCTCTCCGTCTTTCCTACCATGTCCTGCGGGACTCCAGCAGTCCTGCTGCCCGGCCATCCAAGGACTTCACAGTGCCTGGGCCTCCCACGCCCCAGCAGCCTTGATCTCTCCTCGCCCTAGCAAGTCACAAGCTGCATTCTGGATCTCGTCACCCAGAACATCTCTATACAGTAGCCCCTGAAACTCTCCTGTTCTTCATGCCCCTGGTCAACCAAACTTCCCTTTCACCTCCCGGGGACCCACTTTCTTCTCCTAGTCCTCTCCTGAGCTATCTTATTCTTTCTTGGCCAACCTGGACCCATAGCCAACATCTTAGAGCCTTGGGCACGCCCACCTTGCCTAGCTCCAATCGCTCGCTTTGTCTGATCCCGGCCGACGGTGCCGACGACGCTAACAGAAATGCGACAGTCCGAGCCCCATTATTCCAAACCCACTTTCTCGGAGGCAGCTGGGCCCCCGGTCCTCACGCCCGTCTTTTCCCTCTTCCCGAGCTGAAATCACTTTCGGCCTTGACTACCAGCCTCGAACGGTGAGTTGACTGTGGCCGGGAGAGGGGAGGTTCCAGGGAGGTGGCCCAGGAGGAGAAGGCCTCTCTGGGTCCCTGTCCTCCCTTCAGTC
>CAUYRT010021255.1:0-86519 GCA_963574885.1 Lepilemur ruficaudatus | reverse complement strand
TGATGGCACTGTTCCAGAGAGGGAGCTCACACTGGGTCCCGCACACCTCCTGAGACACATGAAGCTGTAGCATGGAACCATTTTTGAGAGCCCAGCCCACACCAGACTGCATCCTGCTTTGGGGCCGAAGACCCCTGCATCCCCATAGCCTCACTGATGCATCCACCCGAGGGATCCAGAGGTGTGATGCTGGTTGGATTCAGTAGTATGGCAGGTACCCCAGAACCCTAGCCCACACAGTATCCTGGAAACGGGAAGGGCAGTGCATCAGGGAGGCTATCCCCAGGACAAAGGGAGTCAGAGCCTGAGAGTTGCTTGCTGGGGACTGCTGCCACTGACAGCAACCCTCCCTCCATGCAGCAGCTAAGCTGCAGTGCACTTGCATGCTCCCTGAAGACAAGTTCTCCCCACCTGCTGCTGCTGTTGCTGCCACCACCCAAGCATGTCCCTTGGAAGCCTGAGATAGCCCTGTCCTGCCATCCACAGCCTGTTCCTGTGCACACCACCTGGGGGCCTGAGGACAGACCTCCCCATCCTGGCACTGCTCCCCACTCCAGTGCCGGATTACCCAGCACTGTTGGTCACCTTGGGTGCATGTGTGCACCACCAGGGGGCCTAACAACAGACTTGCCATCAGTGTCCAAGCACACTGTTCGGAATCCTGGGGATTGCCCTGCCTCATCCACCAGCACTGGCATCTGTGCACTCCTCCTGGGTGCCTGAGGATGGACCCACTCAGTCTGCCACCACTACCAATGCCAGCACCCACCTGCACATGTTGTCTGAGGGCCCATGGACTGGCCTGCCCAGCCTGTTGCAGCCACTGCTAACATTAGCACATGCTGGTTAGAAAACTGAGGGCTGTCCCACCACCACTACTGCCATCACCCATGCATGCTGCCAAGGGGCCTGAGGACCCACCAAGTTTCTCAGCCCACTGCTTCCACTTCTGGTACCCAGGCAAGCCACTGGAGGCCCAAGAATCAGCCTGCCTGGACCCACTAATGCTGGTACCAGCATATGCCACCCAAGCACCCAAGGAGAGGCACACTCAGCGCACCACTGCCCACCTGATGTCCTTGTGCCAAGAAAAGGTTCAGCACAACCTCCACTAACAACTGCACCTTAAGCCACTAAGGAAATCACAGACATGACTGATGCCATTTACAGCTGAAGAAATCATAGGAAGACTACACTACAGCACTCACCCATATTCAAAGCTAAGTGCCCTACCCAACCAACCCATAGATACATCTACAGGAAAAAAATCTTCCCTACAAAGGCCAATCCAAAAAATTAAAACAAGTAGCTGTTATACCAGATGCACAGATATCAACCTACGGACACAAGAAACATGAAAAAGCAAAAAAAAAATGACACCTCCAAAGGAAGGCAATATTCTCCAGCAACAGATTCCATGAAAAATAAACTTATGAAATACCTGAAAAAGAATTAATGATATTAAAGAAGCTCAGTGGGGAAAAAAAAGAATAAGAAACTTAGTGATATACAAGAGAACACAGATTAAACAATACAGAGAAAGCAGAAAAACAATTTAGGACATGAATGAGAAATTCGCTAAAGGGATATATAATAAAAAGGAAACAGAAATCCTGGAATAGAAGAATTCAATGAATGAAATTAAAAAAAATAAAATCAAGAGCTATAACAGTAGACTGGATTAATCAAAAGAAAGAATTTCAAAATTTGAAGACAGATCTTTTGAAACAACCCAGTCAGAACAACAAAAAAAATCTGTGTGTGTGTATATAGATATATATAAATAATTTATATATAATATATATAAGAATTTATATATATGAAGGAATCATTCATATATATAGATATATATGAATGAACAAAGCTATGGGCTACCATAAAGCAGACAAATATTTGAATTGTGGGTATTCCAGAAGGTGATGACAAGGCTAAAGGCATAGAAAACCTATTTAATGAAATAACAGCTGAAAACTTCCCAAGTCTAACAAGAGATTTAGGTATCCAGAAACAGGAAACCCAAAGATCCCCAAATAGACACAACCCAAATATCTTCTCCAAAGCACATTGTAGTCAAACTATCAGAAGTCAAAGACAAAGAGATAATTCTAAAAACAGCAAGAGAAAAGTATCTAGTCACATATAAGGGAACACCCATCAGACTAACAGTGAATTTTCCAGCAGGACCCTTATAGGCTGGGCAAGAATGGGATGATATATCCAAAGTGCTGAAAGAAGATAACTGCCACCTAAAAATAGTATATCCAGCAATATTATCCTTCAACAATGAAGAAGAAGAAATAAAGTCTTCCCCAGACAAGCAAAAACTGAGGGAATTCATCACCAGTAGACCGACACTATAAGAAATACTTCAGGAAATCCTACACCTGGAAATGAAAGCACGATATCCACCATCATGAAAACACAAAAGTATAAAACTCACTGGTAGAGAAAACATACAAATGAGGAAGAGAAAGGACTCAAATTTTACCACTATAGAAAACCACAAACCGCAATCATGAGAAATAAAGGAAGAAAGGACATACAAAACAACCAGAAAACAATTAACAAAATGACAGAAATAAGTCTTCACACATCAGTAATAACCTTGTATGTAAACAGATTAAATTTTCCACTTAAAATATATAGACCGGGCCGGGCGCGGTGGCTCACGCCTGTAATCCTAGCACTCTGGGAGGCCGAGGCGGGTGGATAGCTCAAGGTCAGGAGTTTGAGACCAGCCTGAGCAGGAGCGAGACCCCATCTCTACAATAAATAGAAATTAATTGGCCAACTAAAAATATATGTAAATTTAGCCGGGCATGGTGGTGCATGCCTGTAGTCCCAGCTACTTGGGGGGCTGAGGCAGAAGGATCACTTGAGCCCAGGAGTTTGAGGTTGCTGTGAGCTAGGCTGACGCCACAGCACTCTACAGCCTGGGCAACAGAGTGAGACTCTGTCTCAAAAAAAAAAAAAAACCTAAGAAACAGATGAACACCAACACATTTGGACATTCCTTGGATGAAAGGGCTTGAAGTTGTGGATTATGGGAAATGATGGCTAGAATTGGGGATAGTTGCCTGGAATAGAGAGAAGTGATTATGGTGAGAGGATGAAGAAGCCAGGAGAGTAAGTGACGGTCCTCCAATATGTGAGCAGCTAAAGTAACCAGATGTTGGAGGGACTAAGCATTTTTATCTATGGCTCCTAGTGCTTAGGATGCTGAATGAATGAATATCCATTCCTAGGAGTTGCTAGCTACTCACCAGCTTCTGTGGTAGAGACTGCAAATAAAAAAAAAATAGCAAATACAGTCAAGTAATCTTTACGCAATGTTTTTCCAATGATGAGTTGGTTAAACATGCCTAAAGACTTATACAAATCGATAGAGATATAATCTGCAGTATCAGATGAGAGAAATGATCAATTTTGTTAAGCTTATTGAATGGCTTTATTAGTGACACACATAATCCCTATTTACCAGGGTTGCCATTGGAATCAATTTCTAAATACTTTCTAGTATTCACTACTGTGCAAAAAGTGGTTCAGTTATGGAGAGGCAGGTGCCCTCAGAAGATGAGCTTCCAGCTTACTACCTAAGCCAAATCGTGTCCCAGTGCTGCCCTCCCCCATGCCTTTCCCCACCTGAAGCATGAAACTATAAAAGAGCTTCCATCTGAACTTGAAAGGAGCCTTTTTAAAATTTTAGCTTTGGAAATTTTTTCTTGAGAAAAATCATTAAGCTTTCCTATTATTTTAGATTATTGAATTTGCAGGAAAACACACATGGTATTGAATACATAAATCTCAATTTCTCACAAAGTCTGAGTAGTAAAGTCTTGGTTTTATTGCCTTTGGGCTCTCACCAATTTCTTTCAAACTCTAAAATAAATCCACTAGAAGTTGTGATCCCCATCATTTCACTATATGGAAAATTCAATGTTAAAGCTCTTTTGGGGTGATCTGTGAGTTTATTATCAATATGTTAAAGTCATAGAAAGATACATTTTGGTCCCATATAAAACTGAATTTCTAAATGTAAGAGCTACCTCAGTAGGTGTTAAGTTCCCCAACATGAGAGACATTCAGTAGTCTCTTTTGAAGGTCACCTAGCACCTGGTTGGAGTGAGGAGAGAGATGTTACTCAAAATTACAATTTACTAATACCTCATATCAACCTTGAGATTGTATATTTTGATTAAACAGTGACTTCTCCAGCCCACAACTGGGTTCTTTTTCAAAAAAGAGCTTCCTGTACATGCCTTCTGGAATCACATCTCAAAATACAAAATGGATTTCTCCTTAAATGAGTGTGTTTTTAAAGTATGAATTAGACCCAAATTAATCAGCAAGTACCTTTCAGTCTCTTCTGACAACATTGCCATAGCCCAGCAAAATCAAATTATTAATGGTAACAGTCATTATTAATATCAAATAAAAACAAAGTACTAATTACATCAATTGTTGGTTCTATAAAGCAATTTAATTTTCTGATACAAGTTGCTTAGTTTCTTATCTGACGTGGTATAAAGTATAATACTCTCTTCTCAAATAAAGATATATTTAAATGATCATATGTTTATTTAGCAGTAAATGAATCTGTACAGAAATGGGTAACTCAGAAATGGGTAAAACATGCAATTATTAAGATGGATAAAGGCTGCCAATTCAACTTTGCTCAAAATGGAGTCTAAAGTTTAAAAGCTGCGCTGAATTGGCTACCGTGGAGTTCCTTTGTATCTGCAGTCCTGAGAACCAGGACTGTGTATTTTTCAGCTCACAGAGAGTATGGTAAAGACTGGTCAGGCTGGTTTGAAGAACTTAATGCAAAGTGATGTGATTTATAGTCAGTTTTGGCAGGTCGTTCAAGTGTGTACTGTCCCCAAGCCCCAGGGTTTAAGTGCAGCACTGAGGAAGAGTAATTCCTGTAAGACCAGGGATGATTAACCTGGGGAGGCTTGGGGTGTTTCTTTTTCAGGAAGGCTTAGGCTATCCCACACAGAGGTCGTTATGGTTTGAAATATGTTCTTAGGAAACTCTACCTTTGTTTTTGATTCATTAACTGTCACTTAAGTACTGCATGAAACTCTGCCTAATGTGATCCTCTTTCCTTTTTTTTTTTTTTTTTTGCTTTGGATCTGAATGGAAGATATCCAAAATTAAATGTTGTATTTAGAGTTATTTACAGAACAACTTATAGTCTATGGCCATACCACCCTGAACGCGCTCGATCTCGTCTGATCTCGGAAGCTAAGCAGGGTCGGGCCTGGTTAGTACTTGGATGGGAGACGGAATAACTTATAATACTATCCTTAGTGGCAATGGATGTCAAAACATCAGAATTTAAGCCTCCTAATTTTGCCTGTTAAGTTGTTGATCCACAAGAAAGATACACTTTTCAGGTTTACACACCTCTCTCCTGGGTGAAACTGTTCCTGACCTAGCATTGTCTAAAATAATTTAAGAGATCTTCATGGTAGAATACCTTGGAAGTTACCTACCTGGAAGTACTATTAACAATGTTTATAATCATGCCTGTATTGTAAAAAGAACAAAAAAATAGAACAACAATATTTTACCAACCTTAATTTATTCCTGAGCAAGGCAACTGTGTAGTACTATTTTGCAAACACTGACATAAGGGCTGTGAAGTTCCTGTTCAGTTTGAATATAAAGTGCAAGGTCCAAATGGACTCCCAGGAACTGAACCCATTTCATGGAGGAGGGCCCTGTGATTCAGGCCCAAGCCAAGGCTGTTGCTAGCATGACATTGCTGAAAGTAGGGGAAGGATGGCTCCTTGCCCCAGAGCTCTTCAGATGTGTCCAAGGATTTGTGCTGAGTCGTTTGTTGAAACCAGGCCATAAAAAGTGCTATGCTGGGTCATACCAGTGGTACCTTCAGCCAAACAAGGATCCAATACATTACAGGGTAATATGAGAAATGCTAGAATAAGGGGTATGTAGGAAATGCTGTGTGAAGAGCTGAGTCGTCATTATCTCAGTTCCCAGAGGCAGCAATGTTAGTGCTATGGAGGAATGAATAAAGTGAGTAGACCAAAAAGAAGAAAGAGCTGTCTGTACAGAGTCACTAAGTTTTCCAGGAAGAAGAGGGTGAGACGAGAAGCTGTTAGGAGAGCAAAATTGTGAAGGAGTTATGTGCTTTATGAGGAACATGGACTTTATGCTTTAGTTAATGGAGAGTCAGCAACGGATTTTGACAGAGGAAAGACAAAACCAGGTGAGCTTATTAGAAGGAGTCCTCTAACCGCTGGTGTGGCTAATGCACTGAGGGCAGGTGACATAAGAGGGAGAGAACAAATTTGGAGAGAGCAGCATTCGTGCCAGTAGCAATGGCAGCAAAGAGGGACTTACAGACTAGAGAAATATTTTGCAAAGTAAAATTGATAGCATTTTGATGCCTGATTAGATGTGGAATTGAGGTTTGAGGCTAAAGTTTCTCGCTTAGATGGCTAGAACTAATTCCATTGACAAAAGACTTTATGCCCTCTAAAATCCACAAATTTGGTGAAACCTTCTCAAATTTGTAGTTTAACTTCAACTGTATAATAGTTCTGTGGCATATGACATTTGTACTAAACTTTTAACTTTACAGAACATTTCCTTTTGTTTGATCTCACTAAATACACAGTTTGACAGGTGAAAAAACAAGTGAAAGTGATTTAACTAAAATCATCCAGCTGGATTTAGCCAAGGTGGGACTAGAACCAAGTCTCCGCACTCCCTAGTCTTAAACTTTAAATCAAATCACAATAGGAAGCAGTGAGCTTTGGAAAAGCCACAAAGAAATCCTGGGAGCTTCTGGGGAGGAAGAGGTGGCTGGAAGAAGGGCAAAGGGGAGCAAGTTGATAATCAATGTTCTGGGCCTTCCAGATGTCTATGTTTGCACCACTCACAGTCCAAATGCATCCTGTTGCACTAGAACCACTGAGTTTTCTCCATTAGCCTTGAGTGGAGGCTCCAGTGGAAGGTGAGGAGGGACTGGCTGACAATGGCTGTGAGTGACAATCATAGTGGCCTCTATGTAGGAGAGTCTTTGGAACCCTGGGTCTCTCAAGTCTCTGTTCAGAGGGTCCTGTGTGGCTTACAAATCAGTATCACGCTCAAAATCTGTCCCTAGGCAATCTCAACCAGGGAATACGTGGATTTGTTGATCATGTTGAGTGAGATTCTCTATTCAGAGGCTATGAAAATAAGCCTGCTCAGTTTGAAAGTGGTAGAGGCTGCTCCTATGTTGTTAAAACAACGCAGCACCTCAACCTCAATGAGCAGAGCAGATGGAAGGTCCTGTCCCTGCAAACCAGAAGTTCTCTACTAGAAGTAATAGAATCATTTTGCAATGGTGGGAGAGTCATTTTGCATTCTTTTTTTTATCCATGTTGGTGATTGGAAGAGGTAAGACACTTGTCTTTGAAGAGACAGACATTTGTAAGCAGGAAGAGAGTTTTTATTCTGCAGTTGTCTTTATTATCTTTCTAGGAGCCAAAAGGGGCCTTGGTTTCAGGATGCCTGGAGAGAAAAAGAGGGCCTTCGTGATGAAAACTCCTCAATGCACTCTTTTCTTTTAAGGCAGACCTGATGTCTGTCTCACAGGCTCTGCAATGACTGACTTGCCCTAGAGATTATCTTGCACCTGTGGCTGACTAACTTGGCAAATACCTGTGCTGGACAGAGAGAGCTGTATAGGTCTGTAGCTGTGCAGCCCTCATCCTTCTGGGAGGTTTGATTAACTGCCTCCCTGCCTGGCTCAGGAACTCACCAGATTTCAGCACGCTCCCTTGTCATCTCGACCTGTGATTGGCAGACTCAATAACTGATTGTAAAATAAATGAGCAAAAGACTGCTTTGAAAGAAAATTCTTTTTTTCCCCTAATGTTTTTGCGGGGTCGGGGAGAGAAATTCACACAGAAAAATGCAATTCCACACTGGTAGGCGTGGTTTAAATAGACCATGTTTAGTTTTCTGACCCAGCCCAAAACCCTGGCGACTCCCACAGCTTTCAAACCCTTCAGGGGCAGCCTTTCTGTCAAGACCAGTGGGAAATTTTAGTGTTAACCCCATTTTATCCCTGAAAACCACTGTGAAATTTTTTTTTTTAGTCTTCAGACAATTGAGCAGATTCAACCTTTGAGTTTTGTTTTCCTAGTGATAATTTGTTTGTGGTGAACATATTTGCAACTGATTTTTAAAAATAAAACATTTACACTGAAATGACTTCCCATCTCAGGTGAGCTTAATTGATGCCTGTTTGAATTTTTAAAAAAATCATAGGATTTTTAGCCTGCGCACTTTAAGCGTGATAAATGAAATAACAGGGAAAATGAGTGTGTGGTTACCATGGTGACCACAAGAGCTGATTTGAGTAGCAATAGATAGGGCCGGGAGACAGTGCCATATTAAACCGAATTGCAATGATGATCAATAGCTGAGAGGGGAAATTAAAATGTCCTGGCTCCACTTAACAAATGATCAATCAGTACATGACTAATGATATCTGCACCTTGGCTTCAAATGCATGTACTGTACGGATCAAAACGAGTCCTTAAGCATATTTGGAAAATGCATTTAGGAACAAATAAAAATCATCCTGATTTTCGAGTTTTAGCTATTTGACGTAAAATACCAAAAAAAGTTTTAAGCAACAAAATCTTGACGTTGGCATTTAAGTTTCCTAGTTCGAAATAAATGAAGACGGGAATTATTTTCTCAGATTGAGGGTACCTTGTTTTTTCACTTGGTTTTGCCACACAAAAAGGAGAAATTAGTGAAAGTCTGCCTCCCTAAACCTTCCCTTTTTGAATACTCTTCCCACCAAAGGGAGGATTTAAACTGGTATTTCCTGGCCTAAGGGAACCACTAGATTCCAGCCCACAGCTGAAGAATTAACAGTCCACTGTGAATAACTTTGTTTACTCTGTTCTGCATTTTAAAAGAGGATTCCAGACTAACACTTCAGAGTTGGAATTTCAAACATCAGCAGCTAGCTGGTAGGTGGGATGGGATTTGGGGATAAAGAAGTCTTCCTGGCTCCCTTTAGTAGGCTCCCCAGGCAAACCTCCACCTCTTCTATTTTTCCAGGGCTAAGGCTTTTTTACTGAGAAGAGATAGAGAAAGAGGTGAGTGAGGCAGTCAACATCTGGAAAGTGATTTGTTACAGCTTTTTAAAGAGTGGAATGGAGAAAGTAATTTCGTCTTTTAACTTGGCCCTTTTGTGTTGCAAAGCATCTTGAACTTCCCTAGCCTGGGAAGGTGGCCCTACCAGCTCTACTCAGAACAGGCTTTTGGCCACCACTCAAGAGCGTCTGGAGGTGTGTGTTGCTTGGGCGGAGTTTATACACCCTGCAGTTCAACCAGGAGGAGCGAACAGGGCTGAATTTGGGAAGCAGCTGCCTGCTATGCTGAAACCCCCTGGAAACTGGCTAAGGAGCTGTGGTGAGAATCATGCTGCTTTTCTCAGACCCATTTCTCTTGACAGAGCATATCGGGGAGTGTGGCCAGTAAAATGAAAAGAGGAGGGCAGATTTCCCTGCCTTTCCTTCCTAGGCAGCAGTGCCTGCCATTTCTCAGCACCCACTGCTCTCAGGCATCTTCACAGCTGCTCTGTTTTCATGTCTATTGCTATCTGTGTTGTGGGAGAACAATAATCAGTGATTTTTTTCTCTTCCTCTGCCTCAGTGCTGCCTCAAAATCACACTTGGCAAGTTTGATTCACCACTGGCCTTTTGGTAGTAAGTCTGTCTCATGTGAGCTGCTAGTGCTAGACCTTTGATATTGTATATCAAAGAAGTGGGGGTGGGAGATTAATTCAGGAATGTGAAAGTCTTGCTGCAGACTTAAATGGGTTCCAGAAATGCCTGTATCCACATCGATTTCAGACCACATTAATTTCAGATCAGATATTTTAGGGGCAGGGAGAGAAAAAAAGAGAAAGAGATATTCAGGAATGTGAAATTCTTGCTGCAAACTGAAATGGGTTCCACAAACACCTGGATCCACATTGATTTCAGATCAGATATTTTATGCATGTAAGTCCTGTTCAAATAGGAAGCAGAACCTGCTCAGGAAGAGCCTAGTTCTCATCCAGGAGGCAGACTTACATGTCAGAAAGAACCACATAGACTTGAATGTTGAATTCTGCTTTCACCAGTGATAAACTATGCACACTTGGGGAACCACTAAACTTTATGCCTTTAGTTTAATCATCTGTAAAATGGAAATTATATTACTTTGTATAGTTCAAAAATTAGTAGTTTTATATGGAATGCTAGACTCTAAGATCCTCCAGGGGGCATGGTTCCCTTATTTTGGGCCACGTAGTTAAGTAACTAGAAAAGGTGATTTATTAACTATCGTAGCTTAGTAGTTAAAAATGTCAGCTCAGATTATTCTGCTTGAGTTCAAATCTTAGCTGTCTCATGGTTAGCTGAATAACATAAGCCTGCTTCCATATATAAAAAATGATAATAGTGGTAGCAATTATTTTGTGGATTTTTGAAGACCAGAAAAGATAATGCTTCATAGGTACAACCCTCAGCATTATGCTGAACACAGAGTAATACTCCTTAAATGGTCGCTGTTACTATGAGGCAGGAGTCTGGCTATGGGGCTAGGTAGTTGGTCTCTCTGGACTAAATTCACCTCATTTGTTGTTTTTTGTTTTGTTTTTAATGAGAAGTTGGATGAAATGAATCCTAAAGAACCTTCCTCCTCTTAACAGCTATGTTCCTAAGTCCATCCACATGCATGTCACATAGCTGCACATCTTCCTTGGTAGGAGCCATAAATAAAAAATGTAAGCATGTTTTATGATAGAAAAACAATCCAATATAATATACATTTTGGACTTAAAAATTATAGCCAGCTCATAAAGCCACATGTCATTTCATATGCTCCTATGACTTTTTCTTAAGAGCATATATTGTTACAACCCCCATGATACTTTGCATTTCCGTGACATAGAAATTTGCATGTAAAAACTTTATACTGGTTTTAAGAGAGTGTATTCACACCAGGCTAAGGGTGACACTTGTTAGCATTTCTAGTTTCTGTATTATTTTTTAATACATTCTGCTGGCAACTAATATGTATCTGGCATTACAACAGAGCAGTTGGCAGCCAATTTAAAAACCAGCCCAGAGTCACTCCTCCCCTGCCCCTGGGGTGAGGAAGTAAACTTGCTGGGCTGGGAAGATTTGCATTCTCCTCAGATTTGGAGCTCGCCCCCACCAGCACTTTCCTTGCTATTTATTCTCCGCAGATCCCCCTGCCAAATTTACTTCCACAACTTCTCTAAAGCCTTTATGGGGCCTCTGAGCTAGCCTAGCACCTCCATTAAACGTAAAACAATTAATCACGGAGTTTTAGAATTAATTTGTTGATGTAAGACCACCATGAGGGCAGAGACTGTGTCTTCTGATGCTTGGCACTTAACACAGGCAGTCCTTACTTTGCATGATCGCAGGAGACCATAAAAATGACACCGTAATAATGGGAAAAATTATGATTCGCCCATGAACTTTCCAGTTTTTTGTCACAACATCAAAACTTTCTTTTTGTTAGTTATAAACTTAGAGGGAAATGAAAAAAAATAGTGAAAAAATATTTGTTTAGAACACTGTTATTTAAAATATTAGAAACATTAAGAATTAAAGTGTTTTATTTCCTTATAAAAACAAGTGGTTCTAACAGTGCTTGCGTTTTCTTTTTGTCAGTCATATAACTCATGATATTGAGGAAACATCTTTTGTATGCGTTGGTGAATTGGCATACTTTTTTCTAATCAGCTTTGAACCTTTATCCTTTGCTCTTTTAGTGTTATGTAGTATCTATAAGAGTTCTTTAATGTCAAGTTTATTGCCAGGATCATTGCCTCTGAGACATCTTCATTTTTTTCATCCCAACCACTTCCCTTGTTTATATTTATAAGTTTGCCTTTGCTAAGTTTCTCTGGCTGCATATCTGGAATTTCTCAAGGTGTGGCACTCTCAAGATTCCCATGGTCAGCTACATCTTTTATAATTCATTGTCCCATTTGAATTTCACTGACAGCATTATCACTTTTTCTTTTCTTTTCTTTTTTTTTTTTTTTTTGAGACAGAGTCTCACTGTGTTGCCCAGGCTAGAGTGCCATGGCATCAGCCTAGCTCACAGCAACCTCAAACTCCTGGGCTCAAGCAATCCTTCTGCCTCAGCCTCCCGAGTAGCTGGGACTACAGGCATGCACCACCATGCCAGGCTAATTTTTTCTATATTTTTAGTTGGCCAATTAATTTCTTTCTATTTTTGGTAGAGACAGGGTCTGGCTCTTGCTCAGGCTGGTTTCGAACTCCTGACCTTGAGCAGTCCTCTCGCTTTGGCCTCCCAGAGTGCTAGGATTACAGGCGTGAGCCACCGTGCCTGGCCATCACTTTTTATTTTCTTGCTGCACTTTCATCATAGTTGACAGAGTTCTTCTTTCAACTATCCATTTTATAAAAATGTCACACGGGTTTAAGTCATAGGGAAACAAGGAGGCAAACCAAGTACACACTTTGCCATCTGTGTGTGAACTGAGTAACAGGTGCTCAGTGACCAGTCACTGACAGACCTTGAAAGATCTGACATGAGTCACTGATGATGATGCATGTGTTATTATGTAGTAATTTGCAAACCAAAGAGCCAATAGCAAGTTTGGACTTTAGGCAATAACATATACTTCAGTAGCTGAAGTTTGAATTGTGTTGTTGGGGTACTGGAACTACTTAATTAAAGCATTTTAATGGAAATTCATGCATATTGGAACCATGCAAATCACAAAACGCCTGCAGTTGCTCGATAACGTGTCTGTTGGATAAATTAAAGAATGAACTTGTAAATTCACACTGATCTCTTCTGCAGCCTCAGTCTCCTTATAGTCGTGCCCACAGCTGTCCTCATTCTCTTCCTGCCCATATAAGGTGTCCAAAATAGCTGGTTAAAACATGTCTGTTAAAACCTGGCTTTGAACAAGTCATTGACCTCTGAGACTCGTGTTTCACATGCTAAAGGCCCAGATACTTCCTTTCTTATCAAAATCCTCCCTTCCTCAGTGCCCAGCTCTCCACCTCTGAAAAGAATTAACCTGATCAACAGAAACAGCTACAGATGCTCAAAAAACTCTCAGGCCCCCAGGGTAGGTTGTTTTCTTCCTCTGTGAGAGGAATCAGTATTTGGCAGAGGAGGACTCTTGATCAATGCCTTCACCAGGGATACTCAGACCCAATGGGTAGCGGGAGCAGAAGAGAGGGGTCTTGAGTTAGAGAAACTTCCCTGGCCCTCTTCTCTCACTATTCTAAAATCTGGTAATTAAAAAAAAAAAAAAAAAAAAACGTTGAGGAGGGCTGCAGAAGGGACTCAAAGATTGTCCTAAACATTATTTAGTCTTTGATCTCAATGAATTTATATTCCAAGATGCGTTATGAATTCTGGAGACAAATAACCAGCTTCAGTGTGGTGATTACTCACACTGGCTTTGTCAGATATGGGTTCAGGGTGGGATCTGTCACTTCCTAGCTCTGTGAGCTTTCCCAAGTTACTGTACTCAGTCTTGACTGAGCCTCAGAGGCTTTCAGAACCTCATTCTCCATCTGTAGATTGTAATATTTAGTTCCCAGCGTTTTTGAGAGTCTTAAGCAAGATAAAGAATGCAATGCACTTGGAGTAGTACCTTGGGTAGAGTAAGAGCTTGAGAAACAGAAATGATTTCAGTTACTTAGGCATAATTCGAGTAGATGTCATTCTTTTCACTAAAATTGTCTTGACCACAGTGTGCAGAGTTCTGGTTGCAGAGTCAGAGTGTAATAGACAGGTGGAACTTGATGGAAGTTATCCAGTAGGTTTGCGGGAAACCAAGGCTAAGACCTGTGTTTTCTCCTGCCTCCTTATGGACTGGCATTTGATGATTAAGAATCTGCATAATATTCTTCCTTTGTAGAGTCAGCCTCCCAAATTCCTTTGAACCCTTCCTTTGGGTGTGTTCAAAGGCATTTTCAAAGCTTTCAAGATCAAGACATTCAAGTCACATAGTGGCAGGGCCCCTCTTGCTCCTCTGCTAACAGTGATGCCTCCCCTGGGTTCTTGGTCCTCTTGTTTCATGTCCATTACAATGTGTCCCCACCACCATGTGCATACTTTTGGAGACTTTTTTTTTTTTTTTTTTTTTTTGAGACAGAGTCTCACTCTGTTGCTCAGGCTAGAGTGAGTGCCGTGGCGTTAGCCTAGCTCACAGCAACCTCAGACTCCTGGGCTCAAGCAATCCTTTTGCCTCAGCCTCCCGAGTAGCTGGGACTACAGGCATGCACCACCATGCCCGGCTAATTTTTTTCTATATATATCTTTTAGTTGGCCAATTAATTTCTTTCTATTTATAGTAGAGACAGGGTCTCACTCTTGCTCAGGCTGGTTTCGAACTCCTGACCTTGAGCGATCCGCCAGCCTCGGCCTCCCAGAGTGCTAGGATTACAGGTGTGAGCCACCGCGCCTGGCCCTTTGGGAGACTTTTTGAGAAAGACACTGAATAAGAGTCTCACTATTACGTCTGATCTGTGTGGGCCATGGCTCTCAGTTCTGGCAGTGTAGGGCATTTAAAAAGTATAGGTCTTCCCAAAGATTCTGATTCATTAGGTCTGGAGTGGAGCCAAGGCACCTGCATTTAAAAACTGTTTCCCAGGGGACGTATAGGCAGGGCTGAGAACTGCTGCTCTTGTGTCTGTAGGTGCCAAAGTCTAAGACCAAAACTAGTCCCAGCTGCAGTTGTCTGAATGTGAATGTGACCCTCATTTGCTTGGAGATGGACCTGGCCTGGGAGAGGCAAGCTGGTGCTGCAGTGTGTTAGAATCTGTTTGCTACCAATTCTTTTTACCCTGGGACCGCATTTTCCTCAGTATTGTCTTCTTAGAGCTCATCTTGACTAAACCTTTTATAACAGCTGCCTAACTGGGCTCCCTGACTGCACCTCCCTCTCAACCTCTCAATCCACTCTCCACTCTGCCAACAGAGTTACCTCCCTAAAATGAGAAACAACAGCCACAAAGACTGTTTCTTGTTTCCAGAGCATGGGATATTTCTTAACACCTGCATCTACGTTGTTTCCCTGCCTACACATCCGTATTCCAATTCATAGTAATAATATTACTTTCATAAATAACAAAAAGTTTTTATTTGAAAATTTAATCTTTGCTATATCCTGTGCTAGGCATTATATATATATATCAGACCCTTAATGACCTTAGAACTCCAGTTCTAAGATCTGCTCTGAGAAGACTTCTGTACCCCCAGTTGCCCACAACAGAGTGAGTTACACTTTCCTCTGTGCCCCTATAGCACTATCAAAGAATTTACTCTATTGCATTTTAATTTATGTTTATGATCTATCTGTTCTCCCAAAATCATATGCTGCAATTGTTTTTGTAACCCCCACCTGAGGGAGTCGGGGAGTAGGTTTGAGGGTAAACCCATCTTCACTCCCAAAGAAACTCCTGGACAGGAATGGTTCCTTTAACATTGAGACAGCAGAACTAAGAGTGTCATCATTTGTAAGTCACTGGGCAGAGAAAAGATGTATCCCAAAGGCTCTGCCTTTATACAAAGTAATGTGACATAGCACCTGGCTCCTAAGGCATTCCAAACCGCAGTCAGCAAGGCTGCCTAACTTTCTGTGTCAGCGGACCAGACCTCCCATCACACGACCACATCACTGGGTTCATTCTCTTTCTTACCAGAGAAGGGCTGGGCTGCATTGCATCATCCGTTTGCAGGGTATTCTACCAAGGAAAGGCAGCCAAACAGGGCCATGAGTATTTTTGTGTTCCCCCCGCCCTGTGTTTTTACAAGCAGACACTGTAATCAGCTGCCATGATAGCTATAATCAATTAGCTTATGGGCTGTTTTTCTCCATCTGGACTAATTGAACAGTTGCTTTTGTTTTTATTTTTGTTTTCCCCTCGCTACTCCTTCTCCAACTGCTACTATTGGACCATGTGACTAAGCCCCTGCAAAACCTTCAGCTGCTCCTCTTTCTCTAACAGCCACTTTTAAGATTTGGCAGTAACTCATTAATCTCCACACAGATTTGCATTAGGATTAACATCTAAGAGTCCTTACTTATTTGAAATATATATCTAAGTGGGTCCTCTGCTATTAAGGTGAAAAGCAAAAATTTAAATCATCTAGACTAGAGGAGTTAACATTTAAATTTAAAATTGCAGAGGATTGCTTTTCAATTTGTATTGGTGGTGGTGGTGTTGGGAGCTAGCTATGAGCAAATCATGTCCTCTGTAGCTTCAAAGGAAAAATTTAGGACTTTTTAATGTTGAGAGGTACCCTGAACTTCCTTGAAAAACTAAGAGCTCCATTTTATTGAAGAAGTTTGAGTGAAGTGTACAATTGGTAAAATCAAGAGCGGAAAGCTTACTTCTATTAATAGATGAATGGGTAATAGGGGAAAAAAGAGGGGAGAAGTGGAGGGTACTACAAAACATTTATTTCTTTTGAAGCTGAGATTTCTCTTCAGTAAATCACAAGACAGGGATGCTTCCCTGACAATAAGCCTAAGAACATGGTTCTCAGAGCATTTAGAAGAGTTGGGCAAACATTTCAGTAACATTTCTTGTGTGTGTATACAATTCTGAGTTCTAAGTTAAGGACAAAAAGAAAAGTAAGACCGAGACAATGCCTTCAAGGAGCTGAAAAATCTAGTAGAAGCATTGTTAATGCTTTAATGTGTTTATAAAAAACTAAACACTTTCAAGCATTAACCATGATTGAGAGAAGTCTGTATGATGGAGCAAAAGGGAAGAAGTGGAATTACAGAACGAAAACATCCCTTTTCTGAAACCTGTTATGTGCACAAAAGAAAATCATCCCTGACCTCTTGATCTTCAGGTTTCTATTTTTAAAATGAGTATAATCTGTGATAGTGACCTAATTCTTTTTGAGATTTATTTCGAAGAGCAATTGGAGAGGACTTAGAATAGTTTGTGCACTCCCAACCAGAGGAATCATATAAATCCCATGTAAAACACAGTATATCTAATTGATTTTGATCACTAGCTCCTTATAAAACTTACTGTAAAACCCTGAAGTCCTTGTAGAAATGAAAAACTGAGGAACTGGTATTAATCCCACTGGCGAGGTAGGGAGAGCCAGAGCCTGAGGGTAAGAGACCTGGCTGAACCCCCAGCACTTACTGCCAGGGCTACTGGCTCCTTGTAGTCTGTTTTAATGGCTCTGCTCTCTTCATTCTCTTGTCTCTGTGCTTGAAGCTCTGACTATAGATTTATTGATGTGTGATTTTCTTCTGTAGAGGATTAAATTAAACCAAAAAGAAAAAAACAAAAAAACTCTGCTTTCCAACCTTGGGAGATGGGACACTCATGGAGTTTTAAAATACACTCAGCAGATCTTTATTGAGTACCTGCTATGTCTTGTGCCAGCCATAGTGCTAGACCTTGGAGGACAAATCAGACATGGTCTCCATCCTCACAGAGCTTAGAATCCAGCTATGGGGCAATTGCAATGCAATGTCATCAATGCTATGGGGGTCCGATAGGCTACTAGGAGAGGAACCCTTAACTCAGCTTGGTGAGATGAGCAGAGAAGCCTTCCTGAAGAAGAAGTGTCAAAGCTTAGATGTGAAATATTAAGAAGTCAGCCCTAAAGGGTAGAAAGGAGGACGAACAATGAGAAGAAAAGTAGGACAGCAAGAAGGAGGTTTTAGCCTGTCCTAGCAAGTGAAAGTAGTTCAATAGGCAGGAGCTCAGACAAGTATCTGGTGGAATCTGGATTGGTAGGGAGGGCCCAAATCACAGAAGGATCATTATGCCCAGTTGGAGTTGATTTTTAGTCTGAAGGTAGTAAGGCCAGTGAAATGGTTTCAAGAAGGAAAGAGACAAGATCAATTCTGCCATTAGAAAAAAAATCACATCTCTCTGGTGTGAACAGAGGGCAATCATTAAGAAGACAGGGACAGAGATCACTGGTTTAAGAGATGGAGAGGTCAGACCTAGGTCTCAACTGGCTGCCCTCTCTGCTCTTCAGTGTGGAATACCGTAAGGATGACACTCATGGTTGTCCCCAGGCTTTTTGAATACAAGGACTCCCCTTTTTAACTACCTGAGAGTAGTTGTATTTTTAGGTTCTGTTGATAGATATAACACTGAAATTTAATGTATTATGCTTAATACACACTATTAATTATTCACAGTGCAACCTATGTACATTTCCCACTTAGTAGGACATATATTAATATATAGGAGATATTCTTGATTCGGCATATGGAATGTTTGCTGCCTGGTAAATATGAGAGTTCCTTGCCAAAACACCATGGATTTCTGATAGTTTTTGTTCCTTATACTTGGAACCAAAGGGAAGGAGTTAGAATTGTAATTATCAGCAGTAAGTGAAGTGATCCTTTTCGAAAGGCTCCCCCATAATGATACCTATTACTCGAGCTTACTGTATCCAGCAGCTTTACAAGTACTACCTCATTGTTCAGATGAAGAAACAGATGTTAATATTACAGACGTTAAGTAACCTGGTATGGCTTCTGACTGACATTCACTTCAATACCTCCTGGGTTTGAATGGATTGCATGTTTGATTCCAGCTCTGCCACTTACCATCAGTGTGACCTTAGACAAATTAATCTGTAGTAGTATTAGCTTCCTTCTGTATGAAATGGGTATAATTCTACCACTTGGAGTTAGATCATTATCAAAGTAGATAATGCATATAAAAAAGCTTGCTAACCCTCAATACACTGTCTCCTTACCATGCCTTCTTTTCCTCTAACTCCTTCTTTATGTTTTCTCCTCATTTCCTATGCATATTAAACTGATGTATTTTAGAACTTATAGTTACACTTATATTTTCTATTCTTAAACAACATTCAATAATTTCTGTTTTGTTAAGAAATTGTTTAAAAATTGAGTTGTGTCGTTTAAGTTAGCCTTAGTAGAAAAACATGCCCTACTTGCACAACATTGACCTAATAGTATATTGCCAGGTCCACTCTGGTGACTTTACTTACTACACACTGTTGATCCACCTAATGCTCTGCTCAAAAGACATCTGTGCTCCTAGCCAATGCTCTCTTCATCCTTGCACATTCTCCAGTACGCTGGCAAAAACTGTATTCCTCATCAGAAAACAGAGAAGTCAGGTCTCCTGGGATACAGCCAGTCATTGACAAAGCAGGTGCAGAATTACAGATGGTGCAACTGCCACAGTGCAGTAGTGTGGACAGAGTTTTCTAAAATGTTTTTTGGAATTTATTCACCTCTTATTTTAAAAGCATATTTCCATTGCATATTAAAATCTGCAATAAAAGATTAATGAACAAAACTGGAATAATTTATCTTATAAAAATATATTCCTTATGACACTCTTTCCATGAGTTACCAAAGAGCCCAACCCTCTGGCCTAGTTTTCAGGCCTTCTGTGATCTGGTTTCTATCATCATTTCGTTCTTTCTTCCTGCCGCTCATATGGGGACATGAAACCCACATCTAAATATTTTCTTCTGCCTTCTCCTGAAAACTACTTTCTCATGCCTTTCTCTAAGTACTTGTGTTCCTGATGTTTCTACTACTTTCTTCAAATCTCAGTTCAAGTCCTGCCCTTTCTGACTACTCCAAGTTAAAGTAACCAGATTCTGAATGTATCTAATGACATAGTGTGATTTCCAGGGAAAATTTGGGGATCTAAAGCTTGAATGCCTAGGTTCAAATTCTTCCCTAGACCTTCTTACCTTCTTTGGATAATTTCCTCATCAGTAAGAAGACAGATAAGATTTTAAAAGCTGTTTAAAGGATTAAAGTGTAAAAACATGTGAAAGCATTATGCAATTAGTATGATAAATCTAATATATTCAATTATCTTTCCTTTTTATATGTTAATTAGATTTGCAATTAAATATTTACTAAACAATAAATTCTTTTATTTTTATTTTTATTTCAGGATATTATGAGGGTACAAACATTTTGGTTGCATTTTATGTCTTTGCCTCACCCAGGTGAGGATTAGAGGCATGCCCTTTCCCTCTACCATGCTCACTGCATCCAAACAATAAATTCTTTAAAGTAGAAATGCATACATTCTATATCAGGGCTTCTGAAATAATTCTAACAAGCTTAGGTGAGCTACAGCTGTTGCCCCTGGAGCACACATTGATTAGCAAGGCTCCCTGTAAACTCTAATGCAAAGGCAGGCAATGAAAATACTCGTGCTCTTAGTCTAGACATGGTATTTTCATGGTGACCTTCATCTTAGTGACCAGTTATGTTTTCCTGCCTACAATTTTCTTCACAACTGCAAAAGCTAGCTAGCTGGGTACTTATCTTGGTTGCACATAGATATTAGTCAGCCCAGGGTGCCACGTGTAGTTACTTCAGAATAAATATAAAATTCACCAGGAAACTTGCAAGGCTTCTACAGGGTGAACTTGATCTGCACCAAGGTGCCTGCTGCATGATGATGGTCCAATGACTCACTTGACGTCAAGTCACAGACAGACGTCATCCTGTTACCCGGGAAGACCTCCTTTTGCAGCAAATGGTGCCACAGAGGCATCTAAATAAGGAGAAACACTGGGAGGCTGGTTATCTGACTAACCTTGAGCAGTGCAGTGCCTCTACTGACCAGAGTGGTCGTAGCATCTACAGTGTCCCATGTGATGTCTCTTTAAATAGCTAATAAGTGACATGTTGGCCTTTGCTGAGTTGTCATCTTTGTGTAGTTCTCCATGTGTGCACAAGACAAGAAAGTATGTGTATCGGACTGTGAATTGCATCCTTTGAATACACAGCTCAACAAGGGAGTTGGTGACTGTAGAGGCTCTGGTTTTATAGTCAGTGATGCTCATGCTCTGATTGTGCGGGGCTTTAGGCATGTCACCTAACTTGAGCATCAGGAATCGCATTTGTCAAAAGCAGTTGTTAGAATAAATGAGATAGTCCATGATAAGTGTTTAGTGCAGTCCTTAGCATACAGTTAGTGTTCCATAAAAATGAGTTATGTTTATTAGTATTATAAACGATAGTCATTAGTATGTAATATTACTATATTACATTTAGTTTTTTTTCTAGAGTATATTGATATTAAACCATTCTACATGCCTTCATCTTCTTGTCACTACTGAAAAAATACTCAGGATTTGGAGTCAGAAAATTTAAATACAAAATGAAACCCTGAGTGTCTTCCATGTCACACTAACTTCATGACTGTCCTTGTACCAGTTATAAGCTTTGATTAGGCCACCCACATCTGCAAATAGAAACATGTTATATGACCTGCTTATTGTTGTTAATTAGTCTTTGATTACCCCCTTCTCTCCTTCAATACCCCTGCTATGTCTTCCTAAAAAGTGCCCATCTTAACACTTACTAACTTACACTTAAGTTATCTGCTTTATGTGTCTTCTTGAGTGAATGGAAAGTACTTTGCAGGCCAAGGCTAATTCATTCCTGATTTCACATGTGTTAAATGGAACAGTTCAGGACAGTGTACTCACCACATATTCATTCCTCTCTCATTTGCTTTCATGTGGTCCCAGGAGCCCCGTTTTCATCATGTTACATTTTCCCCTTTGTTTAATACCTTTCTCTAAAACCCTCCACAAAATGCCCAGTCACAACAGAGATTGGTAAGGGAGAAACAGACCAATGCAGTGGAGTATGAGCAGCAGTAGGGTAAAGCTAGAAAGGGCTTGGGAAAAGAAAGCTTAGCCTGATTGTTGGAGGCTGTATCTGTTGTTTCAACAGTTACCTACTTATGCTCAGAACCTTCTCTCTCCTGCCTTCTTTTGCCAAGTGCCTAGGGAGGTCGGGTGTCATTGTTACCTTCCAAATGATTTGGGGGAGATAGCTTTCCAGGTCAACCTCGGCTTCCTAAGACCTGTATCAACAGCTAATTTGGAGAGTCAAGGTTCAACTTCTGAAGCAGAAGCAAAGACTGTTATGTAACCTGAAGTTCTTTGTTAAAAACAAAACCTGCAGATGCTCAAAAAGCTAAATTAAACTTCTGACTTACCGCTCAGCCACTAGGCATCCTGGGCAGCCTAAAGAATATTGCCAACACCAGGGCGGTACTTTTAATGATTGTAGTGAAACGCCGTGTTCATCTTCCAGCCGATATGATTGAAAAGTCTGCCCAGATTAATTAGCCAGAAAGCAAGCTGAGGTTAAGCGAACTTTACAGTGTGGTTTGCGGCTTAATAGACAGTCTTGTTTTTAAATAAGAATTATTTTGCAAAATTTGATTCTAGGCACTCTGATTTGAGAAATTTTTTTCTCCTCAGAAAGATTCTTTCCTGATGAAGAGTTGCTTGATCTGGATTGAGAAGAGGGCCTAAGAGAATGAATATTATTGGCAGCTACCCTAGGACTCACACTTATCTCTTACCTTTCAGAGAGGAAAGGGACCAACATGAATTAAATATACCTCACTCACCAGGCACTCAGCTGTGTTCTTCCAATAAATCAGCAGGTGAAGTCAGGGAAATGGGCACCTCATATGGAGACTATGAAAAACAGACTCAGACAAGAAGGAAATAATTTTTCCAACTAGTAAGTGGCAGAGCTGGGATGTAAACCAGGTCTTTCTCTCATGATCCAAAGACAATGCTCACTATTCCCACATAGCCTTGAGCATTGATAGTCTACCACCTAGTTTCTTTCTCACTACCTGAGCTCCACATCCCATCAAAAAAATGATTCCACAGCAGAACCTTCAGTCTGCAGAATCTAAATTTAGATAGTATTATAATTAAATAGAATTAGCTAAGCAAGTATTACAAGGAAAATATAGTGCCTCAAGGAAATACATAGCTCTGTAATAAAAACAAAAAAGAAAACATTGCAACATATTACAACAAATTTTGACCATAACATGGTCAAAATATTAAATTTGGGAAGCACATAAAGCCAAGTATTAAATTTGTGATTATATTGTCTTGAAATTAATTCCCAAATTTCTGGCCTTATTTTATGGCTTCACAGCTTCCATAGGTTACATAGCTCTTTCTCCTCTTTATTTACAGTCAGAACTTGGGCCATTGGTATTTTCTCCCTGGCAAATGTTTGTTAGTTAGCAACCTATAATATATTTACCTATTTTCAGCATTTGGGCTGGTGATTCTTGCCAAAAGCAGACGTGGATCATTGGTTCATTTAACATTGAACAAATATTCATTGAACGTCACTGTGCCAAGTACTGTCCCTCTACTAGGTACGTTGCCTTCTAGAGATTTTCCCATATGTGCCACCATAGACATTCCAAAGGTCCTTGGATCTAGTTGAGGAACTTTAAATATAGCATAAACACAAACTGTATAAAATTATCATAGTAGCTAATCATTGCAAGTTTGCCATGTGCCAGGTACTAATGATGAATGCTTTTAAATATATTTCATGTAATCTTCATAGCAACCGTGTAATAGAATACAATTAGTGTCATGCCTTTTTACAAATGAGGAAGCTGTGGGTTAAAAAAGAGTATTATGTAGTTGGCTCAAGATCATGTAACAAGTGAGTATCAAAGATGGAACTCTAACCAAGGCCCATATGAGAAAAAGTGCACATTCTTAACCCTATGTGTTCTGCCTTCCCGAAAATTTCATTCTGTTAGGGTGAACAAACATTGAACTATGTGCTGAGTGCTGGGATATAAAGATGATTAAGACATGGTTCCTGCTCTCAAGAACCACTAATCCACTGGGGGGAACGGACACTCAGCCAGTCTTAGAAGCATTATGCACTTGTTATATGTCATACGCTGTTAGGTACTGGAGATAAAGCAGGAGTAAGACATGATATCTGCCTTCAAGGAACTCTGGTCAAAGACACACAGAAATAGAAACTTGATTTTGAGGATTAAGTGATAAAATGTATGTAAAGTGTCTATACTTGCTCAATAAATGTTAGTTACTATTGTTATTATCATGCCTTCATATGGCTTAGAGGAATCTTCAGGGAGGTGTCACCTCTTGCACTCAGCCTGTCTTTTCTGCCAAACTAATTCAAGGCGTTGCTATAGCAACCAGCTTCATGCAGGTGTAACTGATGCCGTCTTACCTCATCTGCCACACCTGTGCCTGCTTTCTGCCCAGGAGTCCACTCACCACCCTGGCATGCACAAAACTGGAATTGCAAGGGTGTCGACACTCCATGTGGCAACTGGACAATTGGAGGGGAAGAAAACTGACCGACAGAGACTCTCCTCCTCATTCCTTAGGTATATAGTTCTGAATTATTAATACACTATGTGTACTCCTCTTCTGGTCCTGGTAGAAGTGAGTTCTAGTTGCCCACAACAGTGGATAGCTCGATGACACATCCTTGTATTGCCTTTCTCTCCTTCCTTACTTTCCCTGGTTCCTCATTCTTCTTCCTGGGGATCTCTGCTTAGAATGATTATCACATGTAAACCTTTGAATAAATTACTGCAAGCATTTGAATCAGGCTCTGCTTTCCAGGGGATTATGGAAGTGGAAGGAAGTGAGGAGAGGTTTCCAGAATAAGAAATGGGACATCTAGAGCATTGCTACCTCATATATTTGGATTTCCCTGTGTTATCTTCACCAAGTGGTCATTCAGCCGCTGCTTTAGTACGTCCTGTGAAAGGAATGCCTAGTCTCCAATACCATGTGCAGGCACTTCTATATCCCTGGCACCTAGAACAATACCTGACATGGAATAGGAGCTTAATAAATATTGTTGAATGAATTTTTAAGTAAAAATTTTGTTGATTTTAAATTTTTTGTATAATTTTTAAGTTGAGATTTTTGTTTTTACAAAGTCTGCAAATCTACCTTCTTTTGCCATCCAAACATTAAATCTAGTTTTTCAAGACCCATACAAAATAAGTCTTCATATCCCTTTGAGTCTGTGGTTTTTTCACAAAGAGAATTCATTGCCAGGGAATCTGTAAATCTTTTCATGGTATATATTTAAAAATAAACTGATGAAGGATAAGTAGAAACTGAATGTTTCTACCTTATTTAATTGATAAAGGATTTTTTTTTCTTGGAGAGTAAAATATACTTGGATTTAGAGGGTTAGAAGTTAAGTAGGTATACCAGTATTTCAGTGACTTCAAAGTTAAGTTTGGCAGGGCACAGTGGCTCATGCCTGTAATCCTAGCACTCTGGGAGGTGAAAGAAGAAAGGAAAGAAAAGAAAGGAAAAGAAGAAAAGGAAGGAAGGAAGGAAGGAGGGAGAGAGGAAGAAAGGGAAGGAGGAAAGAAGGAAGGGAAAAAAGAGAGGGGGATGGAGGAAGGGAGAGAGAGAAGGAAGGAAGGAAGGAGAAAGAGAAGGGGAAGGAAGGAAAGAAAGAAAGAGAAAGAAAAAGAAAGAAAGAAAGAAAGGAAAGAAAGAAAGAAAAGAAAAAAGAGAGAAAGAAAGATTATCCAGGTGCAGTGACACATGCCTATAGTCCCAGCTACTTGGGAGGCTGAGGCAGGAGGATCCCTTGGGCCCAGGAGTTTGAGGTTGCTGTGAACTATGAGGATGCCAATGCTCTAGCTAGGGCAACAGAGTGAGCATCTGTCTCAAAAAAATAAATACATGAAGTTAAGTTCATTCTTTTTCCTGCTGAATTATATCTTTAAAAATTTTTTTTCTCTGATTTAATGGTATTATGTGTTTATTGTTGAAACTTTGCAAAATGTGGAAGCATGTAAAAAAATGGATAGAAACGATTGACAATTTCTACTCTCCAGAGGCAACTACTCATTTGACTTTTTTGCTTACTTTATCTCAGTCCTATTTCTGCACATGAAATACATAGGGGAGATTATATTATATGTATAATTTCCTATCTTGATTCATGTCAGTTACATTATAGCATAAGCATTTAGCAATGTCATTTAAAATGTGTTACAAATGTTATTTTTCATGTGGACAAAGTTTTTCAATATTTTCAGGTGCATTCTTTTCCACACTTCTACTACCTGCCAAGGTTTACTGAACTGTGTCGGTCTTGGCACTAGATACTTAGCATTAATTATTCCATTTACTCCTCTAAACATCCCAGGAGATAGGTCACATTCTACCTCTTTGTAGGTAAGAAAATTGAGATTTACGAAGATTTAAAAAAAAATTCCCAAGTCCACACCATTGTTAAGTAGCAGAAGACATTTGAAAAAGTGTCTGTATCCTCTTCATTTCACCACTCCCCATTAAAAAAAATTTTTTTAAAACCACTACTGACTACTGTTAATCTTTTTGTATTGTTGTACTGAAGTGACCTCCCTGCTTAAAAGAAGATCTGTAAGCAAAAACACTCAAACGAACAAAAAGTAGGGAATAAGGGGAATTAAAAGAATATTTTATTGGGATCTCTTAGATTACAAAAAATAAATAAGGAAATGACCAAAAAAAAAAAAAACCCTTGATTTTGTTGTAGATCTTTACTTTTTTTCTGCATCCTATAAAATTGGAATTGTATTTAGTAGTTGATAACCTCCTTTTTCATTTAATAATGTTTTATGTTTTGTGGGTGTTTTCTCATGTCATTTTTTTTTTTTTTTTTTTTTGGTAAAAGCAAATTTTAAAGCGATCAAGATTCCATTATATGGATGCGACACTATTGGCTAGGCCAATTTGCCATTCTTAAACTTTTAGTTGTTTCTGATTTTTCCCTACTATAAACAACATTGTCATGATGGATATTAGGTTAGTTTGTTATGGGTTATTTATGTGACCTTTCAGATTTCTTGTCTAAAAACTAAAGCTTTTTAAGATGGCATGGGAAAGAGAAATTATTTGAAATGTAAAGAAAAAAATTTTTACTGAAATTTTTATGTGTACTATTTCATTAACACTTGGCATTAAAAGTTACAGTTGAAGTATCTGGGTTAATAACGTTCTATTTTGTTTGCTAGTCACTATTTTTTCATTAGTGGGTTTACAGGATCCAGATTATAGAATTTTTGTGATGTGTCAAGAGAGATTCCCTTTACATTCCATTGTAAGTGACCTTCATTATAAACGCATTTGTGGGCTACAGAGGTAATGAGCTTTTACCAGTTAAAAATACTGGGTTAAAAGGCAAAAGCATGTGGTTTACCTAGGGCTATATGAGAGTTCGATTTTGTCTGTGAAATGCTTGAACAACACAGATGTATCATAGAGGATAATGTATTCTCCCCACTGGGGACGGGATTGAGGCGTCATTATGTTATCATTTATAGTGCATTTGGGAAGAACTGCAATTCTTTACCAACAGAGTGTATTTGCTTTCTTTCTGTCACCTCCTCTCCTAAGAACTTTTGCATGGACTACAGAAATATTGCTTGTATTTAGCAAGTTTCATCTATTAGCATCTCTTTCTGCTCCAGCTCTAGAGACCTGAAGTAACTTGAAATTTCTGAAAGGAAACGCTTTGGTTCCTTTATTGGTCCATAAAGCTCAGCCTAGCTAGGGAAAATTTTCATGTGAACTGGGGAGAGGGTGAGATCAGAGTGTCTTCAACCTTGGTTCAGCACACACGAATTAAAGCTGTCTCTGGGGCCAGCCCAGCCAGAACATGGCACAATTTAGCAGTGCCAGCTGCCCTCGCTTTCTCTGCCTCTACCCACACCTGGCTTCCTTCTGCCCTAACAGACTTGGGTTTCTCTCTCCCACAGCTGCCATCCAAATCACCTACTTCACCTTCATGGGCAATGACAGCCACCATTTGCAGAACTGTGTCAGTCTTGGTAGTAGATACTTAGCATTAATTATTCCATTTACTCCTTTCAACACTCCATGAAATATGTCTACCTCTTTATAAATAAAAAAATGGAGATTCACAAGGGGAAAAAAAATTTCCCGAATTCACACCATTGTTAAGTAGCAGAAGACATTTGAAACTGTATGTGTCTGTATCCTCTTCATTTCACCACAACCATTAAAAAGATTTGTAAACCAATATTGACACCGTTAATCCTTTTGTACTGAAGTAAGCTACCTGTTCAAGGGAAAATATATAAGCAAAAAAAAAAAAAAAAGTAGGGAGTAGAGGGAATTTGCTGACATGTCCTGATCCCAAACCAACACTGAGTTTGCAAAGGTGGTAAGTTCTGGCAAAATCAGTCAAGACACTCTTTCAGCAGATACCTTGTAAGGCTAGCAAAGGAAGTACAAAATTCTTTCCATCATAATAATGTAGAGCACCCTCAGTACATGTCCCTGGCTGGGCAATGCTACCTCGCAACTTCTAATTAAAGAAGTTGATTTGTCAAACACACCAAATTACAGAAACTTCATTGTATACTCAGCCCTATGTGATGTGGCTCCCAGCGCCCTGCAGCCTTACCTCTCAGGCGGGCTCGCTTGTTCACAAGACCCAGCTATACAAGACTTCCTGCCCACTCCCTACCATTCCTGGGTATCCAGTGTCTGTGCCCTTCACATTGCTTTTGTCCTGAATGCATTGTATATACACATCTCAAGCCCTTCACTAAGCATCAGCTCCTCTATCATGCCCCTTCCTCATTCTCGTAGTGCAACAAACCACTCCCCCTCTTTATGCCTCAATAGAACTCATATCGATTTCTGTCATAGCATCCCCAATCGCATATATTGCCTTCTTTTGTTCATCTTCCCCTGCTTAGCCGAGAAGTTTCTGTGTACAGGGCTGTGTCTTATTCTTCCTGGATTTCCTTTGCCTAACCCAAAAGTTGACCTGAAGTGATCCCTAAATGACGGTTTAGTGGATGGATGAATAAATGAAAAGATAGATGATACTGATAAGGGCTAATATTTACTGAATATCTACTATATTCCAGGCACTGTTGGAAGCATCTTAAATATATTATCTCTTTTGCTCCTCATAACATCCATATAAGGTAAGGTTTATATTAATCCCCATTTTACTGATGGGAAGTTGAAGTTCAGCAAGGTTAAATAACTTGCCAAAGTTACTCAACTAATGATTGACACAATTTGTGCTCAGATCTGTCTACTTTCTGAGCTGGAATTTTAACCACCATAGCTAACAATATGGGAGCTACACAAAGGGGGCCTCATCACCATCTCCCAGACTCCTGCCCGCTTTCTCCTTTTATAGAACCTACTTAGAGAAGCATCTATCAAAGCCAAGACATCCTGTTGTGTGCCATTTCCCCAACAAGTGCCCCAGATGATACTTTTCTGTATTACAAATGCTGTGTGTTTTAGTTACAAAAGGACTAAAAGAATTAGTATCTTTATTTTGTAACCCTAAGTAAAACAGGCAATATTAGAGCAATTGTTTGGGTTGTAGTATCTGAACACTCAGATTCATTGTAATTTCCTACCTTTTGTATCTGATTATTAAATCTTCTTTTTTTGGTACAGATGAGGCAAAGAAAATGTAGATTATTAATTTTGTGATTATATAAAGGGTTCTATTCAGAGCCAGATTTTTATTTTTATTATTCTCATTCCATTGTGGCATTTCCAATTAATCCCCTAAGATATATGCTTTAAGGACATTGAAGCTTTTTTTAGGAACACAGTGAAAGAAAATGACATTTCATTGGCATCTGTTCATCTTTTCTCACTTTGTTCTGAGACATTCTTGTTTTGAAATCATTTCAAACTCTTAGAGTCATGGATGGATTTAGTCTACATGGGGTTTCAGTTCTCTGCCTTTCCATACCCTCTCATGCATTGCATTCAGGTTCCTAAGTTAAAGGCTCCATTTTTATTTCTGGGTGGGTATTTTGTCTCAAATCCCTGGGAATAGGGCTAGATGACCTAGGAGAAAACCAGAGATCATTACGGCCTCTCTGCTCCTTAAGCCTCAATCAGAGCCCAGCAGCCAGCCTCCTGCAACTTGTCTCCAGCTCTCTTTGGCCCTGGAGCAGAAAGTCAAGGTCAAGGAAGTACACCTTCCCACTCTCTTTCTCAAAAAGAGGTGAAAACCCCACTAATGTGTATTTAGTGCTTACTGTGTGTCAAACTCCATGCTAGGCTGTTTAAATACATTATTTCATTTACTCCTCAAAACAACCGTATGAGATATGCACTCATTGCTATCCTAATTTTATTATTTATGTTAATTTAAATATTTGATTTTTATAAAGTATTAAAAAGTTTTGTTCCTCTCCTACCTTCATCTACCTCACATAGCTAACCACTATTTTTAGGTTTTTGTATATCTTTCTGGAGTTTTTTTTTACAAATATAGCAAATTATATACATATACATGTATAGCTAGATAAATAGATAATTACTACCCTCTTTCTTCCATACTAAAGGAGCATCCTATACATTCTATTCTGCACAATTTTTTTTACTTAATGAGGTGTCTTAGAGATCTTCATGTATCAGTACATAGACAGCTTCTCTCTTCTTTCCTACAAGTGCATAATTGCCCAGTGTAAACTGAGACAAAGTTTTACCATCCCAATTTTAAAGATGGAACCAGGCCCAGAAGTTAAATAACTTTCTTAAAGTCACAATAAAGAGAATTCTTTTCTGTCCCCTACGTCTGCTCTTGAGGGCCACAGAAATCTGAAGATTATCTGTTATCTGACAAAGACATGAAGAGCACAACATACACACACACACAGACACACACACGCACACGCACACACACAGAGGTCAGCAGCCCTCTGCTCTGCTTCCTTTCATACCTCCTGTGGCATTGCTTGGAGCAACGCAGGTTGACGTGCTTTGTTTTCTTCTCTCCATCCTTTTCAACCCCTTTGACATATTTGGGGATTTTATCCTTCTGCTCCTGTCTGCTTTTATTGGGGCCCTTTAGATGTCTGCTCTAGATAGACATTTGGGAGTAGTTGTTTGTGATAAGCTTTGGAAACATGAGGCATGACTACAGGTCCCCAAATTTCTGATATTTGTGTATATTCAGAACTATTTTTCCTGCCTCTGCTAGACCTCTATTAGCAGCCTGCTGCTCACCTGTCAAAGACCCAGCTATCTCTAATGCGAGAGAGAGCTACTGATATTTTCAGCTATCATTTAGCAGCCCTCTGCCTATCAAGTCACCTGACTGGTTCTGAATTGTTGGTTGCAGACCCTGACTTTACAAAAACCACATAGGATATGATGAGGGTAAGATAATTTAATAGAGGCTTCCAGAGCTTGGCACATGACAAGAACTCAGTAAAGACATCATCATCATCATCATCATTATTATTATTATTGTTATTATCTAATGAAATTCTTTCAAAAGCATGTAAACTATAAGTACAATTATTATCCTTATTTTTTAGATGTGGAAACAAAGGCTCAGAAAGTTTTTGTTTTGCCAGAGCTTACAGTCATTAAGTGATTAAGGTAAGATTCAAATCAAAGTCCTTCCAGGTTAGGGTTCATTATATTGTATCATCAAATAACATTCAGAAGAGACCCACTTTACCAAATGGCTCATGAAAGTACATATTTAGTAAGACACTGTACATATAGTTCAGATTCACTCACAAAATAATTTTACTATGAGAAAAGTTTCATGATTGGCACAAGATGCTGCTATGTTCTTCTGCACATTACAATTATATTAAAATGAAACACCCACTCCCATTTCTGCAAATCCATCATCTATATATTTTATTATTTCAGTCTCAAAAATGTTTGAAACAAGTTTTTTAGCCAATTTTGGAAAGAACATTTCCCTTTCAGCAAAACTAATTGTAATAGTAATAGTTACCATACTTGTTATATGCCAGGCACTGCACTAAGCTATTTACATCCGTAATCTCATGTACTCCTCACCACAGTCCTGTGAGATAGGCATTATTGTCTTCATTTACAGGTGGGATTGATGCTTAAGTGAGGCTTAGTGGTCTGCCCAAGCTTGTAACAGCTAGTAAATGGCAGAGGCTGGATGACAACCAAGCCAGCCTGTCATCCAAAGCTCCTATGTGAAATGAAATCATTGTGTTTTACCAAGTTGGCCTATAACAGTGTTCAGAGTCCATGAGCCAAACCTATTACAAGTCTTTTTGAATCATTTCTTACTGGACAAATATTTGAAATTAAATGTCGTAATTCTTACCAGCTGGGATTGCAATATTCTGGGCCTCTGTGTTCATGAAAAAATATCACAATGTGGTGCATGTTCTTTTCTAATCCCACCTGTATTGTTAGCACCTTTAATTTTTTAAAAAGCGTTTATGTATATTATCTCATCTGCCAAGTCAGCAACTATTCTCAGTCAGATTACTAGTAGGATCTCCGCTCCTATTCCACCAAGACGTTCTACTTCTTTTTAAGCAACACCATTCCCAAGTATGGTCTTTCCAGACTAGATGTTTATAAACAGGTCGGTTTGTTGTATTTAAAAGATTGTATGTTAATTTTCTCTTAAGGAGAGCTCCCAAAACTAAACTTACCCTGGCTTAAAGAACAAAGTATGGCCAACCAAATGCTGCTTAAAGCAAATTGGATGCCATCTGCTTCCCAAGACTTTGGAAATGTAGACCTGCTTAGAAATCTTGTTTGCATTAGTACTACAACAAGCCAGTTGCCTGTGGTTTGATTAATTACTCATGATTTCTTACAAAAAAATAATCTTTCCTTAGTCTATTCTTTAGATAATTAAATGTCAAGCATTTTTTATTTTAGAGTTAACTTCATTTTCTTTCTTTAAGTAACAAATTTAATATTGTTCACTTCAATTGGTCATTTATTGAGCACCTACAGTAGGCTAAGCACTATTCAAGGCACTTCGGATTGTTAAGTAGAAAGAGTAGAACCAGACTTCTCTACTTTCTCCTCGCAATCCAGAATGTTATAAACACTGACTGTGATTTCTTTGAGGGTAAAGAGCATGTATTATTGCTCTTATATGGAACACCTATTATAGGACCTCACCCGTAGAAACGTCTTCTTTGTTTAAAGTAAAGTGAATGAGCTCTTGTTTCATCTGAAGAATGAATAAAAATAACCAAATATATGTATTAAGTGCTTTCTCATAAAGCCACAAAATGTCTCCCTCTCACCTGACAAGTTGGGAGACAGGATCCAGAAAAGGAAGGACTTATCCAAGGTCACATAGAGACATTATGCCAAAGTTAGGACCAGAATCCAGATTTCATTCACTCCAGACCAGATTTCTAGCTTCTTAACATCTGTCCTCCTTCCCCTTCTTTATATCCCTACTGCTGCCATCTAAGATCAGGCCCTCTCCCTCCCACCTGGACTGCTGCAGTCGCCTCCTGACTGTTCTCTCCGCTCCCAGCCTCAACACCTCCAGTCCATCCTCCACACGGTTGCCAAGGTGATCTTCTAAAGTGCAAATCAGATCATGTTCACTCTGTTGTTTAAAGTCTTTCAGAGCTTCCCATGGGCTATGGGATAGAGTCCCGCGACCCACATGGCAGCAAATGATCCACCCTCTGATTTCGAGGCCTGCCTTTCATTTCTGTCCCTCAGAGTCTGTTTCCCGGCTGGGTTCAAGGGTCAACAGGACCGTCACCTTCAGGTTGTTTCATGCCACTGTGTGTCTACTCCTGTTCTTCCTGTCCTTTCTACCCAAACCATCAAGTCAACCTCTTCTTGGTTAACAGCTTCTTGGGTCTTGTAGGTAGATAGACAGGGGACTCCTTTCCTGACCCACAATCTCTCTCCCCTTCTCCTCCCTACACACACTTCCTCCCTCATTAGAGCTGATCGTTAAACACCTCATACACTTTCTTCTGTCTTGATACCTGTAACATGCCTTTCACTTAGTTTGTGCAGACATTTCTCTCCTAGGAGACTATGAACTTCTTTAGGGCAGAGACAGAGCCTTATTCATGTTTGTATTCCCAGAACCCGGCACTAGGTCAGGCATATAACAGACACTCCATTACGCTGCTGCTGACTCTCTGGAATAAATATAACTTCCATAACCCTTCACAGTGAATTAACTCAACTTATGGTTTTCTTTAAATTAAGCCTCACATGGGATGATAGTTGAATTACGTAAGACAAAGGAAAAGAGAATATATTTAAAGAAAACCAGCACTTGAAAATGTCTTGCTTTTATAGGTGGTGAACAAATATTTCACAGCAACCGTGGGATAATGTATCAGCACATTGGTAATACAAAGTGGACAGAGGGCCATGAATATTTCTCTGAAGCTCTTTGTCACTGCCTCCCCATTGCTGCTCTCTAGTCCCAGTTTGCTGAAAGGAGTCAGTGTGGTTACGTGGTAGGTGAAGAGAACTTGGGTCACATTCAGATCTTTCATCACAGAGTAAATTTTCAGCTATTTTTCCAGCTCAGTTGCTAAACTCATTCCTGCCTGATTTACCAATTGCTGAATTGTTCATTTGTTTATTTATTTATGATGCATGTCCCCCGGGTTCAGAACATGCTTCAAAATGCTACTGCTCCATCTGGTTTAAATAGAGCATACTAAGAAGGAATGAGAGAAACAATGGGACTGTGAGGTTGAAGGGAAAAAGGCTTCCTGGCAAATCGGAAGCAGAGAGAAGCTCAGAGTCGTTATTTTCTTTATGACTTTGTGCTGGGGAAGGGAAGCTATTTTCAACAAGAAGACATGCCGTCTATGTGGAAGTTCACATTTCTACCTGCAATGATCTGGTATTCAAAATCTAGGAGGTCTGAGTCAGTGAATGACTGTGAATCATGTTCGGGCAGGCGAGTCTCCGGGGCCCAGGACAATGGCCTTTGTTCTTTCCTTTTCTTATCGGTTTCATTATTCTCTTGGGTACTTAATATGCTGAACACAGGCAGTTTGGTAGGATATTCTGTCTATGCAAGGGTAAACATTTTGGCTTGGGGCATCCTGGATTCTCCAGTAGAACCATTTACCTTGCTAACCATTCCATTTGTTTGGAGTCCTTCTAGGGTATGGTGGTTAGTGAGGGAGTTTTTTTAGCATCGCTCAGTTCCCAGTTAGAGTCCCAGCTCTGCTGTTTACTACCAGTGTGATTATGGAGACACTGCTTTGTTTAACCTCTCGGAGCCTCAGTTTCAATATCTTTTAAGTGGGGTTAATAGTAATACTTACGTAATAACCTTGTCAAAAAGATTAAACAAGCTATGTAAAAGGGCTTCACAACAAATACTCAGGAATCACCAGCTATTTTCATAAGATCTGAGTACACTATCACTTTACATGACCATTAGGCCTCATGGTGTCCACCTGGAAGAAAGACCCAGAAGACACTGGTGGCCCAATTTGACACACTTGTGTGAGCAAAGGGGCTCACAAACCTGAGAAACCCTCCCCACTGTGATTGATCCCTCTCTGCCCTGCTACCTTTTTGTTGTGGTTGCATATCCTCTGTTCACCTTTTCAAAAGAATGACTCAGAGCTTTTCCTCCTGACAGCAAATCCTCTGAATGAGAGACAATAGCAATTATATATTTTGGCGTTATTCGCCAGGAGAGCTAATAGCTCTCTTTGCCTTCTACATTTAAAGAATGAAGGATACTGCTTTAGAAAGCACTGAGCAAGGCAGATACATAATCTGATTGGGTCGTATCTTTAATTTGTCGTTTTCCCTTTTATGAAAAAGGAAGAGAACAGGGTGTGTTGTCCTCCACAAACGAGAGCAGGGGAAAAGCATGGAACAGCAGGCGCAGAGCTGCCTGTGCTGTCTGCACACCCTACTGCTGTGCACGGTTTGATTGCGTGTGGCCTGCTGCTCATTTGGCTCTTCCTGAAAGGACTGGAGGGCAAAACAAGGACTCAACTTCCCCAAGTTCAGAAAGGTAATTAGAAGCTGCATACTGTCCCCAAACTGTCCAATGACCATTAGACAGTGCTAAAATCATGGTCAAATTCACCAGACAGCTTTTCCTGTGTGCAGCCCCAGCATGGTCAGCCAGTTAGAGTCAGAGTCAATTTATTTCAGACGTATGACAAGGGTGGAAGTTTCTCCTCAATTTGGAAGAGTTAAAACTAATAATGCATTAGTTAAGGTAATCTTAATAGTTGTTGCAGTCAAATCTCAAAATGAATAAACATTTAGAACCTTATTCTCTTTCTCATAAAGTCTAAAATGGGTCTTCTTGGCCAGTGGGAAACTCTCCTCTGGGCAGTGTTTTAGGAACTTTGGCTTTTTCCAAGCTGTGGCTCTTCCATCTTCAATATGTAGCTTCCAAGGTCAAAAGATTCATTTGAATCCAGCTAGTGGGAGGGAAAGAGAACATGAAGGCTTGTGAGGGGAATGTTTTTATGGGCCAGGCCTGTTCCATTACATTGGCCAGAACTCATATTCCCTTGGCCAGAACTCAGACACCTGGCCACGCCTCACTTCCAAGGTGGAGTCTAGTTTTTTGCTCAGGGAGAAGAGTACTCTGCCTCAAAACAATGGTGACAAAACATAATATTTATAAAGCACTTATTTAGTGTCAAGCACTGTGCTAAGCACAGCTAATTATTTTTAAATTCATATACTATATGATTCACTTATTTAAACTATATAATTCAATAGCTTTTGGTATATTCACAGAGTTGTGCAACCATCACCACAATCAATTTTAGAAAATTTTCATCATCCCCCAAAAGAAACACCATAGGTATTGGCAACTCTTCATTTTTTCCCATCTCTCTGCCTCAAACCCTAGGCAACCGCCAATTTATTTTCCGTCTGTATGGATTTGCCTATTCTGAACATTTCGTATAAATAGAATGCCTACATACTTTTATAATATCTTCACAACCCTGCAAGTTAGGCATGTTATTATTCCCATTTTACAGATAAATTTAAATGGCTGCTTAAATGACTTGCTAACAAGTTTAAGCTCTACCCATTGTTGAATTCCATAATGTTATACTGCGTCCCCAATTATTATATAAAGAATAGTCATGCCATGATTTGGGGAAAGGGGTGTTTGCTTGTTTTTTAATGATTATTATGACAATTAGCTGTCTTCTTTGTGGCAGGCTCCTTTACTGAAGTGATGGGCATTTAGGAGTCAGAGAGCTTGAAGTTTGAAGCTGCTAAGACATACCACTTACTAGGTGTATACAAAATATACACTGCTTATTCTTGAGTCTCAGCATCTTTATCTATAAAATGGGAATGACAAATCCCTATTTGCTAAGAGGATTCAATATGAATAACATATGTGAAAACTGTTCTTACACCTTCACATAGTTGATGCCCTGCCAGTGATTAGCTGTATTTGCTTAAAAGTGAAGTTCTAGCTTCACTGGGCAGCCACAGAAATTATGTTCATGTGCCTGGGCCTTCTGGATACTGTCCAGGAAGAAGTTATTGTAACTTGCAGTTTACAGTATCCAGATTACGATTCAGGAGTGACTGAGACCCTAGGAGGAGGATCTGGTACAGTGAGAGTGAGAAAAAAGGGACATATTCTCTAGGACAGAAAAGCATATGCGGAGTCTGCTCTATCGGCTTCTAATCTCAGCTGGGCAGAGCAGCTTGTTATAGGAACCTGGAAAGAACCAGCTGAGCCAGTGTAAGTTTGAAGTTCCCTGGGAAAGAAGATAAGCTGGCTGAGTTTCTGTAGGCAAAGAGCCAGTAATGAGGTTTCCAGCATTCCATCACATGTCCTTTTCATCACTTTCAGCTCAGCTAGAGATGTCAGAGCCTCATACTCAGGGGCCAAGTGTGTATATGAGACTTGAGGAAGTAGAATGAAAAATGTTGTGAATGAGTGAATTGTGCTTTTGTTCCGTTGACCTGTTCCCCATTCTACCCTGTCCTTAGCCATAATTATATTAAAATCTAGGCACGAGTACACTGAGAAGACAGTGGAGACAGTAGAGCAGTTATATTGGGGTATCTGGCTAAGTTACATAGCCAGAAGAAACCATCAGAAAAGAAGGGCCTGAGATCAAGGGCATTTTTCAACTTAAAATTTTTTCTTAGAAAACTCTGGTTCAGCTATTTTCTAAATGCATGGACAGGTGACATAACCTCTCTGAACCTTAATTTCTAAATAGAATTGCTGTTGGAACGACGACTTATAACCATGCAAGCTGCAAACCTGTCCAACTCCAGAGGGCTCCATTCGCATATACAAGGGGTCTGAAAACTTATTTTGTAAAGGGTCAGATACTAAATATTTTAGATTTTATAGATCATATGATCTTTATTAAAATAATGAACTCTGCCATTGTAATGCGAAAGCAGCTATAGAAAATACATAAATGAATGGATGTCACTATATTTCAATAAAGCTTTATTTATGAGCTTACATTTGAATTTCATATAATTTTCACTTGGTGCAAAACAGTATCCTTCTTTTGATTTTTTTCCCAACCAACTAAAAATGTGAAACCATTGTTGGCTTGTAGACTGTATGAAAACTGACAGTGGGCCAGATTTGTCTAGAAACCACCATTTGTAGACCCCCTGGCATGGACTAAAATGTTTGATATCCTCTAGAGAGATGCAATATGGTATTTGAATTATTGTCAAGACCAAATAAGAAAGTACATGTAAAGTGATTAGCATAGGGCCTGCCCCTTGTAAGTATTTTTCAAATGATTATTACTATCAGCCCTATTTAAAAAAAAGAATAGTTAACTCTCTATTTGCAACTGAGCTTGGGAAGAAGACAATTACATTTAGTGGCTTCACATTTCTACTATGTTAAACTTTTATTATAATTAAAATATGTATTAAAATTAAAACCCCAAAACTGGTTTGGACAGGTAGTGACATTAGTAATCCACCCATTTTTTTTTTCTAATGTGTCAGTGTTGCTTCCTCAATTTCTAGTCATTTCTGTAGTTCTTGGTCTGTGCTGCTAGGTAGGTACTCCATAAACAAATGAGATTAAATCTTTTCTCTCCAGGAGCTCTCTGTATTTTCCGAAGTGATTATACGCACCCCAGGAATATATAAGACCTTCTCTTTTTATTAATTTTCCATCTCAGGCTTTAAATTCCTATTTTGGTATACATTTTATAATACATGCTATGCTACAGTAATATGGTTGTGTAATAATTTATAAATATGTAAATATTAATGGAGGGGTGCTCAAAATGATTTTAAATGATGATGTCAGCAATCAAAGTTTTGAGACCACTGCTCTAGGAGGGAAACAAAAAAATGCATCCCAGTGGGAAACCAGAGTTAGTAGGAGTGATGTATGTCCTTATTTACAATGACACAAGTGTTCTTAGGGCATGAGTTGACATTTACTCTGGTGTCTCTTTTTGGCACTTAATAATGTAAGGACATGTATGGAAATAAGATACTTTACATTTTTATTTTCATAAGAACATAATAGCTGTATGAGATAGATAGTATTAGCCTCATTTTATAGATGAGGAACCAAGATTCAATTCAGAGAAATTAAGCAACTTGCAAAGGTCAGCTTGAATGAAACAGGACGGTCTAACTATAAAGCATGACATTTTTCATTTTGGCCTTCACTGCGTCAAAGTTCATAAAAAGAGAAATGATTATTCTCTGTTATTCCTAAACTCTGAAGTTAATCTTTCTTCCATCACATGTATTTATGTTATTAAATAAATGGATAAAATTGCTAAATGGATTCACGCCTCCAGAGTTCCATGATTATCCCTTCCCTCCTGACTCTTTGTCTATGCTTCTCAATCTGATTAGAATACTTCAGAGTAAGATATCTCCATATGTCCTTCTCATCCATTAAGACTCAGTTTAAGACTCATCCTCTCCTTCAAGAAGCCTTCAGGATCACATCTTCCAGGCTGTGTTGAGTGCTGCTCCTCTGGGTCTCTATAGCATCTTAATGAAAATCCTTATAAAATATATTGTGCAGCTGTATACTTAGCTATTATCTACTGATTACTCCCTCAACTGAGAGCCCCTTAGGGGACAGAGAATCTGATCTTAACTGCATTGTTCTTCTGGCCATGAACATAATAATACAGTGCCTGAGAATGAAGGTATTCTTCCTATACTGATTTGCAGTCTGAGATAACTTTGGCAAAGATAAAGGTTGAAGTTTGTCTTCACTAGAGTTTCTCAAGATAGGACAAATTGGTGGACATAAATTAGACCAGGGGACCAGAAAATGGTAAAACAACAACAACAAAAAAAAGCAAACTCTTAGATGCATGAAGGCTTTTTCCTTCTGGGTTTGTCAACTGAAGAGGGTACACACACTCACACCAATCAAATTTATATTAGTGACATATAAAACTTATCAATATATATTAATGTCCATATTTACATATGTTTATATGTGTACACATATATATGCACATATTCATGAGTATGAATTCATAAAAATAGACTGCCACCATTTCTGTAAATGATCTTATGGCTCACTGAATGCTCAGCAAGAGGGTAAAGTTCATTAACACTCTCCAGGCCACCTGATCTTGCAAAGTCATCCAGTTGCTCTAAATCTCCTTTAGTCCTAAAGCCATTTCCCTTCTGGATGCATAAAGTGTGACTTCTTTTTTTGAAGGGAACTTGCATTTACTGAGAGCTTTGATGGTGGTCTGGATACTTAACAGAGGTGATCTCATTTAATCCTCAGACATTTGCACAAACCCACAAGTCCTTAACCCAAAAGAAAATGGATCAAGTCAAAAGCAAGTCAAGAATTTTACTGAAAAATGGGAAATCTTCACAAACAAGGGAGCAGGATGAAGGAAACATCTGAAATATTGTTAAATTTAGTTAAACAAATTTGTTGCCTGGAGTTATACCAGATTAATTTAGTGATAATGTGAGAGACTGTGACCATTAACATAGGTTAATGTGCGTTATGTATGAGCAGGGAGCTTTTCGGTTGATTGAGAGAAAAGCTTACTTCTTCCCACAACCAAATGTGGCTATATGTGAAGCGCTTTCTTGGACTTGTTTTATCAAGGGACCTGCATTGGAACATTTGTTCCCAGATTTCTATATTTTGTAGACCAGAAACATTTTGGAACAAACTTTTATAAGCCAATAGAATTTCCAGTTTTATCTTGCCAATAAAATGAAGGGCATTAAAAAATAAAACAAAAACATAAGAAAAAATGAACTACTATTTATTCTCACCGATCATTTCAGAAGTAAAAGGATAACTTAACGGCAAAAACAATAGAAAGAAAAAATAATCAGTAGGAAGAAGATAATCTTATAATAAAGGTAGGTCATTTTACCTTGGTGAAAAATCACTGTATCCTACTTGTTTTTCCCAAAAACCACTGCTATTGTGCATAGACTTGGAAGTTGTATAGATCTTGGTTTAAAGACCCGCCCTACCAATTGCTAGCTGTGAAACCCAATTTTTCTTACCTGCAGTTTCCCTGTGTGCTAGATGAGGATACTATCTGACCAACTGTATTTGTTACCTAAAGCTATTGCAACAAAGTACCACAAACTGGATAGCTTAGAGCAACAGAAATTTATTGTCTCACAGTTCTGGAGGCCAAAAATCTGAAATCAAGGTGACATCAGGGCCTGTGAAGGTGCTAGAGAAGAATCTGTTCTAGGCCTCTGTCCTGGCTTCTGGTAGTTCCTTGGTTTGTGGCAGCATAATTCCAGTCTTCACATGGCATTTCTCTGTGTGCATATCTTTGTCCAAATTTCCTCTTTTTATAAGAGCATCAGCCATGCTGGATTAGGGGCCTCCCTACTCCAGTACAGCCTCATGTTAATTAATTACATCTGCAACAATTCTATTTCCAAATAAGGTCACATTCTGAGGTACTGGGGTTAAGGACTTCAACATGTGAATTTTAGGGGGACACAATTCAACCCATAACACCTACCAACCTCTGGAATTGTTGTATCAAAGTCATACACAGGAAAAGGCTAAATACAATATAAAGTACCTAGAAAGCACTAGAACTACATAAGGATTGTTTGTTATTTGAGAAAACTTGTAATCGAGAAATTTATGATACAGGGAGAATAAGCAATTTATATAAGAACATAGAACTAAGATGTAGTAAAGATAGGACTTGGAACACATTCATTTAATAAATATTAAATAAATATTATGTGGGGAGCTCTGTTCCAGTGCTGAAGATTCAACCATAGACAAAACAGACAAGGTCCCTGGCCTCATGGGCCTTACATTCTAGTGGTGGGGGGAGCAAAAGTTAATAAAATAAAGAAACATATAAATAAATTTAAGTCATAATAAATGCTATGAATTTTCAAAAAGTCTACTAAGAGGGTAGGGATAAATAGAGAATGCTGTTCTATACACGGTATCAGCGAAGTCTCTTCTGAGGAGGAGGCACTTGAGCAGACAGAATTCTGACTGCAGCGAAGGAACAAATCCTAAGTGAATGGGGAGCGGCTGAAGGGACCTGAGCAGGGAGTGTTGGTGTCTGGCTTTTGTTTAAAAGAATCACTCTGGCTGCTGTGTGGATGATGGGTTGTAGCGAGGCAAGAGTCAAACAAAGGAACCAGTTAGAAGGTGATTGCAGAAATCCCTGGGAGAAATGATTAGGGAGATAGAGGTAGAGATGGCAAAAAGATTCAGGATATATTTTGCAAACATAGTTGACAGGGTTTGATGATGAATAAGACATAGGGTGTAAGATTAAAAGAAGAATCAAGAATAACTCCCAGGTTTTTGGCCAGAGCAACTAGGTAAATGATTATGCCATTTATTAAAATGGTATATACCGGGAGTAGAGCAGATTTAGGAGAGAAAACCAGGAGTTTGATTTTGGACATTTTAAATAGAAAAAGCCTGTTATTAAATGCTTAAGTGGAGATGCTTAGTTACAATATGCAGCTGGACATGAGAGTCTGGAGTTCAGGGTACAAATTGGGACTGGAGATGTACCTTTAATCTATAGATGGCATTTGAGCCTTGAAACTGGCTGGCTGGCCTTGGCAGTGAGTGTAACTAAAGAAGTCTAATGAATTGCCCTGGAGCACTCTAAATTTGAAAGATCAGGGTCCTAGAGAAGGACCCAGAAAAGGAGACTTAGAAAGATGGATTAGTGAGGTAGGAGGAAAACCAAGGGGGGGGTCTCAGAAAACAAGTGAAGAGAGTGATTGGTTCAAGGAGGTTGTAATTGATTCTGCCAAATATTGGGAAGAGGTTAAGTAAACTGAGAACTGTGCACTGGCCATTGATTTTGTCAGTGACGATGTCCTTATTTACCTTAATAAGAGTAATTTTAGTGAGATAGTGAAGGTGAAGCCTGATTGGAGTTAGTTAAGGAGAGAATGGGATGTGAGGAAGTAAACATAGTGAAACACACATTAATATTTCTGTTATCTGTTGCCTCAATCTCTTAGAAGCAGTGGAATAGATAATAGTTAAGAGAACAGGCTCTACGATCTTAGACATCAGTTATTATTCTAACTGTGACATTTGTTAGCAAATCATCTAACCTCTCTAGCCATACTGTCCTCATCTATAAAGTAGAAATAATAGTATGGCCCATTTCAAAAAGTTGTTGTGAGTGTTTGGGGCAAGGGCAATATATGTAACCTAAACATTTGTACCCCCATAGTATGCTGAAATAAAAAAGAAAAAAAAAGAAATTTGAGTAAAATTTAGTATGTCACCAGCCAATAATAAGTGCTCGATAAATATTAGCACCATCTAGCACTATCACTAATATAAGCAAAATATTCTTATAGCTTCAAGACTCTACATAGTTTATTATGTCTGAGAGTAATTGGTGGCATGAAGTGGTAATTATGACAGAATATGTATAAAGTCATGGTTATTCATGACAGGGGAATGGAGAAATGTTACAAAAGTCATAAAGACTCACCTATGTTATTTTTTCATGGGATGTGACATAATGGTAGAATCGCCAGGAGGCAGGCGGAAAAGAACAGGAAGGAAATGGCTCCTGGAGGGATTTGGGGGGATAATGGTAGGTTGAAAGAGCTGGAAATCATGGAAAGACTTAGAGACCAAGCCACTTCGGTAGTAGATAATCCACTTCTAGATATATATGCAGTACCGTTGGTCTAGTAATCATAGTTATTATCTGCTCTTTGCTACACATGGTGTTTATACCTGGATTTTCTTACCAGTTTAGAAGAAGCTCATGTCTCTGCCCAACCACCACCCCCAATCATGTTTCTTACCTCTGTTCCTACACTGCCTAGTATTAAATGAGGTCGTGAAAATGGGCACCTCATCCATGCATATTTCAGACCCCTCAGTTCCGTTCATAGTAAGATGCTCAGAGTATGAAATAAACAAGGAGGGAGTAACCTGTATGTGAGCAAATTAAGTTGGCTGCAGAGTCATTCTCTGGAAACATGAAGCTAAGGAAATCTCTCATGTTTAAACCTGCATATCATGCAACATTACAGCCTCACCTTGTCCCACAGAGAGTAACTGCTAGTGGCTCTCAAGGAATGCTGATTGCATGCCTTAAAGATAGCAGTTTCTTATATGAACAAGTTCATCTGATTGGGACCTCACCAGTGGCCAAATACCAGGTTATACTGACTTAAGGCAGGAGTTGGAAGTGGAACCTTAAGGCAGAGATGCCTGTCTCCCTACTTGATACACCTTGACTTAATTGCTGTTAAGCATATAGTTACCTGCAAAAGGTCATTGTTTTTATGGGTTTTGTGATGGGTGCTAATTTCAAAAGGGCAAGGGAAGTCAAGTCTCATAGTGATTAGTTAACATGCTATGAATGAGCTTTCCTGGGCTGGTGAGTTCTTTTGACTAATGGTGGAAGGAAACTAAAAAGAAGCTAGTGAGCTGGACAGGCAGCCCAGAGCAGAGTCCTCAGAGTCTTCCATTCTATGGTAGAGAAAATGTGTTTCTGGTGATGTTCTAAAGCTGTAGTCCCCAACCCCTAGGCTAAGGATGGGTACCGGTGCCTGTTAGGAACCGTGCCACACAGCAAGAGGTGAGTGGCAGGGGAGTGAAGCTTCATCTATTTACAGCTGCTCCCCATCGCTTGCATCACCGCCTGAGCTCTGCCTACTGTCAGATCAGCAGCCAAGCTAGATTTTCATAGGAGCGCGAAACCTACTGTAAACTGCACATGCAAGGGATCTAGGTTGTGCTCCTTATGAGAATCTAATGCCTGATGATCTGAGTTGGAGCTGAGGCGGTGATGCTAGTGCTGGGGAGTGGCTGCAAATACAGATTATCATTAGCAGAGAGGTTTGAATGCACAATAAATATAATGCACCTGAATGATCCCAAAACCATCCTCTCCACACCCCAGGCCTGTGGAAGAATTGTTTTCCGTGAAACCAGTTCCTGGTACCCAAAACTCTGGGGACTGCTGTTCTGCAGCCTGGATGATAGATCTCTCTAGGGTTTTTTTCCCCCTTTATAGGCTGACAGATTAGAAGACTCCTTGATAAAATGCAATCAATATTTTAAAAGAAAGTTTAGGGAGACAGTGGGGCATAAATTCTGCCAAAGGAAATATGGTAGGAATAATAGCCACCTACTAGGGGGAGGGTGGGTACATACTATAAACTAGGCACTATAGTTTCTCAATATACTCTACCCTAATTTTGTGAGATAAGTATTAGTGTACCCATTTTACAGGTAAAACAACCTATTCTGTAGTAAATTCGTGGCTAAGACAGGGTTTAAACACAATTCTGTTTAATTCCAAAACCTATGATTTTTCTGTCATTTCTGATAAAGGCTATAGTAAATAAACCTGCTCTCATTGTACATCTGCCTTTAGCAGTTTATTATGACGCTGCTTGGGATAGGGTGGTGTGTTTAAGAATGTGAGCTTTGAGTACGAGTTGCCTGAGGTCCATTCCAGCTGTGCCACTTAACAGATGTGTGATCCTGTGTGTCTTAGTTAACTGGATCTCAGTTCGTTTATCTATAATATGTAGCTCATGACAGTACCTACCTCACAGGGACATTTTAAAGACTAAATGAGTCCAATATATACTAAGCATTTAGAACACTGCCTGGCATATAAGATGTGCTCATTAGATAGTATCTGTTATTATCCAAAACATGTTCTGCAGTGTTGATTTGATGGACCTAAAGAGATTATACTGACCTTGTCAGAGAGCAAACCAAAAGCTGAGGCACTGCTCCTTCATGAGACCTGCCTATTGGTGATTTTTGGTCAATAATACTGGTTCTGATTTCCACGTCTTCTCATCTCCAGGGCTTTTGTGTTTTGGAGGCAGCATGGTAGGATAGAGGGACACCGTATTTGACATCAGAAGACTTGGGTTTGGGTTCAAGCTCAGATCATACTTAAAAATTGTGTGACCTGAGAAGCCAGTCACTTTATCTTTCTTGCCAGGGGTTCCTTATCTGCACAGTGAGCAGGTTGGAGTCTAGGGTTTCTTGCATCCCCTAAGTTTAGTGAATGCTAAACAAAGTCACTTCGCCCCTCTGAGCTCTGGTGCTCATCTGTGCTGTAGCCCTCCTGGTGCCTTTTCTAGTTACCGAGAGGCTCTGTGACAGTGAAAGTGTTTGGTAGACTGTGACGTGCTCTGCAAATATAGGGGTTGGTCCTTACAGAACTGTAATGAGAATTAACCCTGAATAATACACCTTTGTGTGTATGCATTAATGCAGGGGCTTTTCTCCACATTTTGTCACTTTGCCTAACCCCCACTGGGTTGGATGGATCCACCTTAACAAGGTGTAGGGGAACACGAGTGGAAGATGGGGGTGTGGTACTGATGGTGGGAAAGCATTTTATTGGTTAATAGTGGTACATCCCAAACACCAATTTATTCTCACTGCTTCTAAGGCTGATATATTTGTCAGGATGAGTTACAATGAAATATATGTACCCAGAGAGTGAGGATGCTGCATGGTCACCCCTTGTGATGTAAAATATGAGAGTCTAGGAGGGGCTGTTTTATAATTCATCAGGTTCAGCTAGTGAGTTCTGTCGGAGTCTTAGTTATAAAGGCAAGTGTGAACCGGACAGCAGACTGGAGAACCTGGCACCAGGGAGACGGAGAAGCTGCCTTTGGTGCCTCCTGCCTCCTCCCTGCTTTGTTCCAATAATTTTGTGCTCGGTAAGTTCCCTGGCTTTGCAGCTAATCGTTGTTTTAAATAAGCTTGGCAAACGTATCCGTAGTTGGGAATATGCACTTGCTGTCAAAAGTGTGTATCAGTGTTTGGGCTTCTGACAAATTTCACAATTTCCTTTTAATGAGCAAAATAGCTTAAAAGATGAAACAAAACCTGACAAATCAATTATTCACCTTGATCCTTGGAAGGTTGCTTTCTTTGGTTGCTAAAGTTTCTCAGGTTTCATTCTGTCAGTTTCATTTGTTGGGTGAGCTTTGAAAAGAACAAGTCTCTTTGTCACGAAATTGTTTTTCTCAGCTGCCAAAAGGAGGTATGTACAGGGTGGTTTGTACATCCCCACCCCCCAACTTACTCTCCTCAGCGATCGGTAAATCTTAAAACAGACCGTTTGCCTGGTAACCAGCTCCAGCGGAGCTGAACCTGTGCAAGGCAAGATTCAAACTGCAATCTTTTGTGTGAACAGAACTGAGGGGCTGTGAATAATTGGCATTGTGGAGATTATTGTGAAACTCAGTATGGTGGTTGTCCCTGCATTTTGCTGGGATGGGATCAGAATCCGATGAGATTTGCATTTGGCATGCCTGTTGATGATGTGGGAGAGGGAGTGAAAGAAAAGACCGGAGCATTATGGAAAGAGCCGTACACCCGCAGGACAGACAAATGCAGAAGGCATGACTGTTGTATCTGCATGACTTGTGGCTGGCTGTTTTCTCTGGTTTCCTATTCCCGTTAACCATTACCTGAAGCTGCATTTTGGTCCTCATCTGGGTGTGCTCCGGGTCCTCCCTCCAGGTCCTGGCTCTGGGTAGGATGAGTGCAAACTCCGGGTTAGCTAAGTGTAGGAAGTCATTTCCTGATCAGAAGGAAAAAGAAGCGAAAGCTGTACCTTCCCTAACTCCTTTCTGCTGTGTTGTTTTGCCTTTGTCCAAATCTCATGGAAACCAACAGCTTGACGTACTTTTTTTTTTTTTTTTTTTTTTTTTGCAATAGCAGATTTAACTGTGGTGTCATATGGCATATTATATATGGAAAGGAATAGCAAGGACATTTTTCCAAATGTTTCAGTGTCTGGCTTGTTGACATTTGCTTAAGGAGCTACTGTCTTCTGAGCCCGTAACTGTTTGTCTGTCCAATGTGTTTACCTGCACACTGTTACATTTTCTCTTTAGATGTAGAATCCATAGATCTGACAAGAACATCTCTTTAGCCTCAAAAAACGCAACTCGTTTTAGCATCTCTTTGAAAAAAATGAATGTATTTTTTTTTAACCAAAGACTTAGCTTCTTAGCTTGCTCTTTGCTTTTTTTCTGATAAATATTTTGGTCATCGGTACCATCACACTTCCAATAAAGTTATTTCTTCTCTTTTAGTATACTTTCTGACTGCACCAAAAACTTGGCAAATATGGAATATATTTTTTTCCAGGAACACATTTTTCATACATACTTCTTTTGTCTATAAATAGCTTTTCCATATTTTCCATTTCTCTGAATAAGTTTTGCTTAAAGAGCAGAGGAGTGATGTATTGTGGTTGGCACTTAGGGGTGTGTAACCTGAAACTTGGTTTCTAATCTGCAAGTGGCTGCCCCACGAGGGGTCTGTAAAATGTCTTATGTTCAGCTCAAAGCCTTTGGCTACAGCAGTAATGATTAAGGTAGTAAATTCAGCAAATCATTTCAGATATAAACGGACATCTGCATTTGATGGTTTAGCCAGCCCATGACATTTTGTAAAGCTCAGGACGCACAACTGAAGGTTCCTAAAAGTGTTAATATATCTTAATGTCAAGAACACTTGTAGTTGTAAAATACCTTTGAGATGTATTGTACATTCAATTTTATTGTACCACATTTTTAAAAATTGCATGCCAGTCCCCACAGTTTATTTTGCAGCGGTACCTGGGCTTTGATTCAGTGTGGTTTTATGGAGAAATAAACTAATGTACTAATCTCAGTAAACTGAGTTTCTCTCAGTTAGTGGTGGTTTTTCCATCTTCTCCACCCACCAAGGATGAGCTCTATTTATACCAACAAAAGAAAATTTAGCATGAGTTATTCCCAACTAAATTTACAGCAAGACAAATACGAACCGAGACAAGAACCTTCTGCGAGGGCATACACACATAAAACCATGTCTCTCAAAAAAGGATTAAAAGCCAAAGAGGCAAATGGCAATTTTGCCTACGTGACACATATAATTTCCTTTGAGAGGCTGGGGACAGGAGCAAACGAGAGAGGCTTAAAGGAGCTGTTCAGAGATCTGGCTCCCACAGGGTGCAAATGGAAAGAGTTGGGGCTTTGTGTTCCCCACCAAGTGTTATCTTTTGCACCTCACTCTTCTTATCTGTGAAATAGGGGAGGGGAAAGTTAGGAGGATTAAACCAAGTAAATGATGTATGTAAAGCAATTGGTATACTATTTGGCACAAAGGGGAACCCAATAAAAGATAGTCATTGTTATACATTGTATTTTGTAGAATATATTAACTCATTTTGATAGATGTTGATTTTGAAAAAATACATACAGTAAAGAAGATTATAAAATTTTTCTGGTTAGTAAGATATACTTCTTATAGCTAGATAATTTTCTGTTTTTGTTTTTATTTTGAAAAACTAGTAAAGACAGAGTTATTACCTTTTAGTTCACTTTTAACTAATTTCTGGAATGGCATCCTAAGTGCTTTATAGTTACTCAAATAATATATTTTATTTCAAATAGGAAGAATGGAAACAAACTGATGTCAAACAATATATCACAGATTTCTAAGTTATTTGCCAAACAACTATTAGGCCTTAATTCCAGCCCTGACATTATACTGAAGTACCTAATTATAGTAGTAAAAATCATTTATGATATCCCAGGCACTGTGTGGAATGTTTTACATACGTTTTCTCATTTAATCCTCATCGTAACCCTACCAGGTAGATTCTATTTTACTTTCCATTATTAAATGAGAAAACAAGATTAGAGAAAAGTTTGTTTAAATACTACTAATTTAAATTGGCATATGGCAGTGCTAGGATTTAAACCCACACCTGTCTGATTCCAGAATCCACACTGTAACCACCATGTTGGAATTTTCCAGTAGGATTTGCCCAGCTCTTCATTGTTCCATTTTGGGATCTTGGCCCTATATCTGCTTTGATTCCTTTCCTCACATATTTAATCTCCCTTGCAGTTTAGGGAATATGAGAAAAATGAAATTGGGTGTTTCTTTTGCTCTCATTTTTGGTCTTTGCCAATTAAGATCACATTTTCCTGAGACATCTTTCCTATTCTAACCAAAGTATGAAGTTTGCTATAAAAATATATGAAACTTAAAAAGGGCATAAATCTACCAAATTCAAGACAAGTTCTGAAAGTTACCCTGAATCAGTAATTTCCCTTGTGTCTCTGGCTTTAGAGGAATCTGTGGGCCAAGATGACAGGCCAACTTAGATCTTGCTCTCTCCCCCTTCTAGACCACATTCGGTTAAATAGGACTCCAGAATTTCTTCCTTAGACATTTCTGAGCCATATTCCAGGAGTTGTAGGATGTGCGCATCCCTAAGTCTGCGGGGAAACCAAGAGGATACTATTTGCCTGGGGGTAGGGAACGGGCAAGGGATGAGATATTGTTGATCACAGCTTGCATTCATGGGCTGAGATGTCCACACATCTGCATGAAAGGCCTGTTGTGGTACAAGAAAGAAATATGGAAAAGAAGAGGGGGCTGGTCCAGGTCTGGGGGCCTTCACTTGTGTTCTTGTCCTTGGTCCCCAAAATGTTAGGGACAGCCCTACCTTGAGTTGCAGAATGTTTACTTATACTTCAGAGTAGTAAAGCTAAAATTCCAGTTGGTTGGTTTTCTGGGGCTTTTATTTGGTTTTGCTTTTGACTTTTTTCCCCACTAAGCCAAAATAAATTACTTGAACAAGAAAGAGGTCAAAACTATGAAGATCTCAGACTAAAAGCTTTGTAAGTGCCATTTTGGAATTGACAGCAACCTGATCCACCAGGGGTAGACGTTGGCTCTTCTTACAACTCAGAGACATAGACTTACTTTGGAAGGCGATTTTAGAGTCAGCTGGATTAAAATTGTCTGCCATTTGTTTTTTATGGCATTTAATTTTTTTTTTAAACATAGTTCCTCAGAGAGATCCTTGCTAATTACAGGTGTCTTTTTCTTATTTCTACTTTTAAATTTCAGTAACCCTTAGGGCAGGGGACTAATGGATGACTACTTGAAGGATCCAAGTAGAACTCTGCTTACAGAGGGAGGAAGGAGCTCCTCCTGCAGGGAGAATCAAGCCAAAGCAGAGATGTCTATCAATAGCATCATGTGGGCTTAAGCCATTATCACAGCCCCTTCTTCGGTCCAGTGAATCATTCTCCCAATAGTTCCTTTTCACCTTATGTCATATTGGAGACAAAGACCCAACTAAGGAGAACTAACAGCCAGAAGTTCTAGGCAACAAATCTGTGTAATTATTAAGACCCTTGAGGCTTTTGGGGGTTTTGTTTTTGTTTTTTAATACAATGAAAGCTATTATGTAATATAAGTGTTTTTTGCTTTTGTTTCTTTTACTCTTATTTTCACAAAGTAGTTTCCTAGGTGGAAAGGTAGAATGCATCTTGGGAAGAATTCCCTACTACCAACCTTGCAACCTTGCTTTTCTTAGCTATAAAACAGGTATATTAATTCCTGTCTGGCAAGGCTGTTGGAAAAATATAAATGAGATAACTTATCTCCCAGTATTAGCTATTCTTTCATCCATATGAAAGCAATGGTACAGTAAATACTTAACACATAGTGTGCCAACATTAAATTTTCACCCAATTTGAAAATATAGCAGTTAAATTGATGACTATGTAAAGACTAATGTGTGTGCTATATTTATTTTGCCTAGAAGAGGGAGTAGTAGGAATGATGCAAGGAGATCAACAACAACAAAAAAAATGACAAAACAAAACTCATCATTTAATCTCTGCACTGAAAACTCTTAATAGTGTATGCTTTGAGTGGTAGTATTCCCATTTATTTTTCCTTTCTTCTTTATGCTTTATATATCATTTGAACTTTTGTAATAAACACATATTATTTATATAATTAGGAGAAAAAGAGAGAGAAAATAATTTTAGGAAATTGAATTAGGGTAGGAAATGGCTATTGGTATATTGTGCACATCTAACTCTGCAGGGAGAGTAAAATCAAATATAAAAATGTGCAAAATACTTGGGAAAGAAATATGTTCTGGTCCAAATGATCCAGATTAGCTTGTCCTATAGAGTTGTTTATTTGTCTATTATAAATCATTTATTAAGCATGGACTATGTGCCAAGTGCTCTGCTAGGTGATGAGATTGCAAAGATGAAATCCTTTAATCCTTGAACTTAAGGAGTTTATAAACCAAGATAAATGATTAAGTAAGCGCTCAATTCCAGGTATGATTTCTGCTGTGCCATAATAGGAACAGGTAAGGTTTCTTTGTGTTGCAAGTACAAGAAGCCATGACTCAAATTGACTTGCTCAATAAAGGGAACTATATTGTTGATTATAACTTAAAAGTACAGCAGTAAAGCCAATTTCAAGAGGTCTGAACCTGTGGCTTACAATGTTATCAAGAAATCTGTTTTTTGGCTTTGCCGCACTGCCTATCTTTATGTTAGTTTCATCCCAGGACTAACTGCCCTCATGGTTCCAGGGTGGTTGTCAATGGCTCCTGGGCAACTTGTTTTCATAGTCATATCCAACTAGAAAGAGATCCCGGCAATGGCCCCTAGCATTCACTTTGAATGGACAGCTTACATCCACCCCTGAACATAGCCCAATCACCATCCCCATTCTGAGGTTTAGACAGGATAAAGACAGCCTTCCTGGGACATTCAAAGTCCTTATCTGAAATCTGGCCACTATTGCTGTTGGGAAGGGATAGTGGTAGTGATGTATGCTGGCAAATCATCCAACAGCTATCTACAACTTGTGAAATGAACAACATATAATATATAAATGTCTGCTAGAGTTAGTACGTAACATGATGGAATGAAGCCCAAGCATATGATGGTGTGTGTCCTTAAATTGACTTCCAGGATGAGTAAGGGTTTGCTAGTGGATGAGAAAGAGGGAAAGGCTTTGGGGCAGAGAAATAAGCTCTCTACAGTCATAAAAGCTAACCAAGTAATTTTTCAACTCTCTGCTTATCTTTACACTGTCACTATTGCAAAAGTCACTAGCCAGAAGCCATGTGCCCGGTAGTACAATGAATGAGAAAACCTAAAGTATCAGTCTCAGCAAAACCTGATGTTAAGTGATGGCCATTGGGTTATAAGCTAAACCACAGCCAAATGTTCTTATTCTTTACAGTGTGAAAACAGATTTGGAGTCAATTCAATGGGAACTTTAAAATGTATATCCCTAGAGTTCAGAATTATAGTATTTCAAGCTGAACTATATCATCATCTTCTCCTTTTTTGTTTCTGATGAAATCTGCTCAAAAAAGGTTAATAACTCCCCCAATGGCTCAAGTGTATTTGGATTTTGATGTCATGATATTTGTGATACTAAAAAATGTTATAAGACAAATGTGGGTGCTTTTGAACAGATGTGGTTGCCAATTGTATTGTATACTCTATTATATCACATTGGGAATGAGATATAATAGAGTAAAATATTTGTTAATCAAATATTAATGCTTCAAGGGAAAATTAGATTTAACTTTGATCTCTGAGTGATTCACAGTTCTATAATTTATAAGTTCTTCAGCCTTTGGCAATATTCATCTTTTCTTTCCACTGAGAAAGTAAAATACTTCCTTGATAACATTGTAGTGAATGGGCTTGGTAACAGTTTTCCACTAAAATTCCTGACTCCGAATTTAATTTAGTATACTTTCGATTGTTTTCCCAGTTTTGCAGCATAGAAGAGGAAGTGACAACACTATTATTTACTTTCTATTGGAAGTGTACTTATACTCTTCATGATTTTCTGGCATCCAAATGCAATGATAAAACATTCTTTTTTTTGCTCATGAAGCTTGTCTCAGTGATGTCAATCCACCTACCTGATGGGTATGCTCCTTAATAATTCATTTGTCTATCTTTTTTCAAAAGAATACACAATAATGGTGATAAACAGAATCAAAGTATATTTCCTCTTGCCATTTGCTTTTGGCACAGCAAATCTGTTCAGAAAACTTGCAGCCAGGCATGGGTAAGTGGTCCCAGCCTAGCTGCATCAGTGAGGAAACTGAGACTTCTGATTCAACTCAGAAAATATGCTTGAATCAGAGAAGGATGTAGTGACCATGTAGGAAATGTTCCCCAGGGCACTAGCTTCTTCCCCTTCCGATTAGACAGCTTTTCAGTGCAGAGAAAGAAGCAACTAAAAATTGGGGCAGGGTGATAGATAATGTTCATTTAAAAGCACATATGTCATACAAGCATTAAAAGGTGCCATTATCCCATGGCACAACTTCACTTCCCCATAGTACAAATCAGATAAAATCTTCTTTGTCTTGTTTTATGGCTATCTTGTACAAGTAGAGAAATAGCAAGAGAAATTGTTTCTTGGCTGAATTTCCTATCTATTAGTAAGTGTGTTCCACATTAACAGTAAGTGCATTGAGTTTCTGACAAACGAGATACCAAAGAGCATCAAAGAGACGAGTACTTATATTCTAGCTGCATACAGTACTCCTGCTTATTAAAATATCAAAATATTCACATTTTTGTTGGCAAATAGCTTCTACCCCGGGCCTTCTGAATGCCCCCCTCTCAGCTGCTTCAGACTGGCCCCTCAATACCTTCCCCAGGACTTTCGCACATCTCCATGATGGAGCAGCCAAAATGTTAATGCCTGGCACAGCTAGCTGTTAAGTATTTTGATATCACCTCTGTATAAGACCCATCTTATTTTTTAATAATTTATAGCTACAATTGGGGAGAATAACATTCAGACACAGAAACAATATGTAATTAAGTATTAAGATGTTTAAGACAGCCCTGTTTGATTTTGTAAAGGGTGGTAAAAGAGACATTATTTGAGATTGTCTGCAAAAATTGGTAAGGGATTTGGAGAGGGCAGGGGTAAAAGACAATGGCAAAATTTTTAAATTCATTTATTTAACAAATAGTTTTAAGAAGTCCCATTTGTTCGCTGCCACTGTGTGCAAAGCGCTTTATACATATTATCTCATTTACTTCTCTCAACAGCACTATGGGAACATATGAGCCTTGGGAAGAAAATGAGCCTTGGTCACACATTTGAGCCTTAGTCACACAGTTAGAAAGTGGCAGGACAGCCCAGGTGTTACCCATCATTTCCCACTGTATGCAGGATACTGTGTTAAGTGCTGACATGGTGAATATGAAGATATATTTTTCTATTTGGCCAATAGCAAATCCAGGGAAATACTGACAGCTCCTTAATTAAATAAAAGAATACTAGTAAATCAAGAACATCACTTAAAAATATGACTGGATAATTCATTTTTATATTGCTCACTCTAGTCACCTCAATGGCAATATAAAGAGGAAAATGGGAGCCATAGGGTGCTAGCTAAACTCATTATAATTTGATTATCTGATCTTCCCATATTAGTCTTCTCATGACCTTTGCATAACATAGGACATTATAAAAAGCAATAAAACACACAGGCTCAGTGTTTAGCCTATCGACAAAGTGTTGCTTCCCATCTTTAAATGGCAACTGAAGAACCAGACTATTTATTTATATTTCTGTGGCAAATATAGCTTTTTCTAGCTCTTTTTTTCAGTTTATTTCTTAAACAACAATGAACATGTGTTTGTCATGACTAAAAATTATATGGAAAAATATATGCTTATAGGCTAGAATATAGGCATAGCTTCATTTCTTACTAAAATAACTCTCAGTGAGTTTCTTGAAGGCAGGGAGTTGATTTCATTCATCCCTGTATGCCAGCATCTCCATGGTGCCTCAACACAAAGTAGGCACTAAAAATGTTGGTTGATGAATGCCAGTTAATACATCCTTTGCGGAAGGATGGAGACAATGTGAAGATTGAGGAGGTGGGGAATAGTTTCTGGAGCTGAACTTTGAAGGTGTTGCAGGGGTTTACTAGATATACAGAGAAGGGTGTTGTTAGGAGGGAGTGTATACTGAGCAATGTTTCCAAAATAAGTATGCTCCCAGAGTTTGTATGTTTAAGGAAAGCAAGGAAGGCCTCAGTGCCTTTTCAGTATTTTTTGCTCCTGGAATCCCATTTCTCCAGATTTTTTTCCCTACTCTCCTCCCCCTTGTTTGTCTTACTCCCACTCATTCTTTAAAACTCAGCCTTCTCCCATAACTAATTGGCAAATAAAAAGGAGATATAGGAAAAACACTTAAAAGACAAATAAATAAATGGGAAGCAATGAATCTTATTGTATCAAGATTCAAACTATAAAAAATAAAACAATTCGTGACATCCATGAGACAATTGGAGATATGGATATCAACTATATAATTGATGATAAGTTATTAGTAATATTTTAGATGTGATAATAGTATTGTGGTTATGTTAAAAACAGGCACCATTACTTTTGGAGCTACACACTGACATATTCATGGATGAAATTATTTGCCTCAAAATAATACAGGAGAGGGAACAGTGAGTAGGGATATAGATGAAACAAAAAATAAATAAATAAGCATCATTTGTTTACATATTGATTGATTATCTTCCTGGAAGATGTTCCTTTTCTCTTCCTCCTCACCAGCTGGGTCCATCTTGCTACATCCCGAATACTCAGGGCTTGTTTCTGTAACTGCGTTTATCTCATCCTGTTGTAATTATCTGTTTATGTGGGTCCCATCACCAGAGGGAGCTCATTAGTAAGGACAGATTTTTATTTGTCCTCCCATTGACTGGCTCAGAGAAGAGGCTCAATAATGTTGAACAGAAGGATGAAAAGATAAGTGAATGAATACAGACCCCCAAGTTCTACATCAGGATGCATAATTTAAACAGCGAGTTCCCCTCGATTTCTCCTACTTTCACCCAGTTCTTCTGAAACAAATTTCAGTTCATGTTCTATATACAAAACAGCCTTTGCTCACAACTGGAAGCCACAAACACAGCAGCTGAATTGAAACTAGATAATTCACACATTTTCATTTAATATTAATAGAATGCCATGTTGTGAGGCCATGTTCTTAATTAGAATAAGATAGCATTGTTCCAAGCCTATTTAGTTGTCATAGCGATAAGGAAAATAATAAAGAAAAACATTTTCCTTGTGTTTAAAAATTCTTTGAATTAAATTCATGTTATCTGAATCTACTGTTTAAATGTAAATTTGCAAAACTTCTGAGGAAACCTTCATGAGCTTCTTTGTTATGGTCTTATGAACCCCATTCTGGTCTCTTGCAGGTATTTATTTTGTTCCAATAGAAATTTCACCTCTAAACACTGTGGAATTGAAAGAGGGGGTTTGGCCAGGTTACATAATGTTTTAAGGAGAAGATTTTAATCAAAGCACTTCATAGCAGTAAATTATTCTTCGAAGTATTAATTTACTTATATTCCCGATCATTTCCCAAGCAAATTTTTAAGCACATACATGTTATTAATAACAGTAGAAAGGAATATTTCTGTCCCTCAGAGTTCTTAGTTATCTACCCAGGAACAATACAATGAGATGAATTCATTAAAACACACATGGCATTCCCTAGAGAACCTATTTCACAGACCAGATGGAATTTGCTGGTTTTTTTTTTTTAACAAAATATCTTCATCCATGACAACATGATGAATTTCCTTATATTTTGGAATTTCATGAATATGTGCATGTGAGTGAGGCCAAAGGGATTTGTTTCCTTCTGTGGTATAGATAAAATTCCCGATATTGAATTTTAAGCAAGGAGTGTGTCTACCAACACCTAACATGGTGCCCAATAACTATTGAGTCTCCGTATCTAGAGCCATCAGTGGTGGGTATTATTTTTATGTTTTTATGTCTAGAACCTAGCACAAGCCCTGAAAAAAATGTAGATGCTCAGTAAATGTTTGTTGACCTTTTTTCCTGCTTCCACCTTATCCTGTGAGCCTTATTGCCTTCCAACACAAGCATTTACTTTATTTGTGACAGGTAGAGCAAGCCCAGGAATGATAAAAGCACAGTAACTGGAGAAAGGTCTGTGGAGTCTGGCAAGACTATTGAGAAATGTAGAGGTTAATGGGGCATCTGCCTACTCCTAATCCTCACTGGAACTCATCAGAATGTTTATGATTCCTAGCTTCAGCCAGATAAACCGGTTGGGTTAGGTAGATGGAATACTACAGCCACCGAAGTGTATATCATTGCCCTAAGAGTTAAAAGACTAAAGAATTTAAAGCATTTTAAAATGCTTTGAAAATAGCTTTAAAAATATCATTATTTTTTAAAATAATCATCTACATAGACTTCTTCTCACCATTCGGATCAAAATTTGGTTTTGAACTGTCATTCCCTATTAAAGCCATAACATCTTCCTTTGGCTTGCCCTACTGAGAAACTTCGTGATTGCAAGTATTTCATTTATTCAGTTTTTTAGAAACTATAGAAAGTATTCATTTAGTGCCTACTTTATGTTTAGCACTGTTCTGGGAGCTATATCATAGCTTTTCATATTCATTTGATATTAATTTTTTTGTTTCTTTATTTTCAAAGTTGGAAATGTTGTCTGTCCCTCTTTGTTTCAAGGCATAAACACACTTATGGGGCCTTCAAAATGGGGTTAAAATAAACAAAAGAATCAATATGAAAAGACTTAAACTTGAAACTTGTAAGTCATTATGTTAAGGTTACAAATCATGCTTTGTTTTTAATTAAGCAGGTCTAAGTTTGAAGGGCCAGGGTATAATTTCATTTATAAATGGGTTGTCTTCTTTGGTGAGCCTGAATTGTATATTGCATATTTGTAATGTATGCGTACATTGGCATAGAAATGTATGTGCACACAGAAATACATAGATATAGACATAGATATAGATACAGATGAAGATAGAGCATACCTTAGAAGGAACACAGCATCATAGAATGTTTCTTTAAAGATTTTCAGCTGAAACACTCAGCACCAGTTTGCTTCTGTATGTGGCCTTGTGAATTGAAAAGTTATTGCAAGAGTATTATTTTGTAGTAAATTAATAGCAGTGAGTAATTTGAATGAGTTTCAGTAAGGATAGGGGGTCTCAGGAGGGGAAGGGCCATGTCTGTGTTGCCCACCACTATATTCCCAGGACCTAACACTCCGCCTGGCACATAGTAGCCATTTGGTGGATGAACAGATCAATTAATGCAAGCTCAGGATTGAAAAAATATTCTAATAGAGCATTTTGATGGGCGAGGAAATTCTTTGGCCAGGAATAAACAAGAAATCTTTACTGCCTAGAGATTTCATTAAACTCTGCAAACATGTATTGCTTTCTAAGTTTTGCCAGGAGCTAGGGATTTGGTGCTAAGTGAAACATAGTCCTTGAGATTTAGAAACTCACCATCCAGCAGAAAGACAAGAATATATACAGTTTTACTTCTATTTCATTGTAACGTAAATTACCATAACAGGATATGAGTACAGTTATATTAGTGTTAACAAAGTACAAGGATATAATACACAGAAAGGAGTGATTACCTTCTAACTTAGTGGGGGTAGAGAAAACTTCTCTGAATATCTCTGTAGTATTTTAAAGAAGCAAGGATATCCCTGGTAGAATGAGCAGCCTATACAAAAGTATAGAGACATGAACTAGCAAGGAGTGTTTTGGGACTCCTACATAGATTTTTGTTATAAAGCTATACAATGAATTGTCAGTTCAGAGGAGAGTGATAGGTGAGGCTGGAGAGGAAGAATGGAAAGTAGATTCTCTAGCCCCACATTTTTGCAAATTGACAATTGGATGTTTCTATGCATGAGTCTGAAGGCCCTCCAGTCTACCTTGTTTCTATATAAATCTGACCCTGCTTCAGTGCCCACCACATCTTTGATGCCAGACCGAGGCATTGCCGTCTATATAAATCTCTTCTTCCATGGACCTCAGCTTGAGCTCTGTCATTCTGGTTTGTTGCTGTTGTTGTTTTACTTAATTTTCCCAGAAGATTATAAAGTGACTGGCAGGCAGAGGCCATGCTTTCTTTCTTCCTTTAATTTCTGTGCATGCTTAGAAGCAGACCCTAGACCAACTAGAAGGAAGTTAGGTACCTCTGGAGAAAACATCACTAATTTCCGCAGCATGGACCCTAAGAGTTTGAATATGAATAAGCTGGCTAAATTTTTGAACCAACTGCCATTTCAGGTAGTTTATATTCAGGTAACAAGTATTTGTGAAGACCACATGGAAATGTCCCTTTTAAGATATATGCTAGGGGCTAGAAAACGAAAGTTCAACCCAAATCTCAGATTGACAGAAACAAAAACAGGGTTGTTTACAAGTGAATAAGAAAATGTATTAACATCATGCCAGCTCTATGTCCAGCACCCTCCAGCAATGCACGTCAGTCTGAATGTCAATCCGTAGACAGATGTAATAAGTGTAGGTAGAACAGTGTTTGCATATCACCGTTAAATGGTAATAATTCCATTTCAAAGGGCAAATGAATGAAAAATGCACTTGAAAACTTATTGGATACACTGAGAAAAGGTTACCTAGACTTCACTGTAGACAAAAGACAAATGCTTATTTTAAGAAATTCTTTCTTAAAATCTCCTTTATTCATATTTTTCTGTATTTCGTTGTTTTCACTTATGCCTGTGAGCACATGCAACTTTAATTATCAAAAGGCAGATGTGCCTAAGGAAATATAAAAGAGTGGCCATATTTCCTAGTTTGCCCAGCCCAGTTCCACTGTATATCTGAATTTGGAAGGTCATTGACCAGAGGCAGAATGAGCTGGAATGAGAGTATTGTGTTGTTGAAGATCTGGTTGAAGAGGGATGAAAGGGACTTCATTCTTCCCCTATATTTAGAGGTTGGATCAGAACTGGCATAGAAGGCTGAAACTCTGGCTTTGAATTGTGCCCCATCCACTTACCAGCAGTGTGACGGAACAAGTCTCTCTGATACTCTCTTCGGTATCAGTTCTTTTCTGATCATGGTAGAGTCTTGTGCTCAGTACAAAGGTCATCTTATTAAATAGTTATAATTAAGCTGTTTTTAGAGGTAATCACTTGGGAAACAAAACCTTATCAAATAAAGATGAGTTAAAAGAAACCACAGATTCCTAGCTTCAGGGGATAAGAACAACAAAGATAGTAACATTATTCAAAGACGAGAACTTTTAAGGAGAGGAGAGATTATAAACTTACTTTATGTAACTGCAAAGGGCAAAGTTAGGTCTGATGGGAGAAAATTAAAAGAAAGAGATTTCAGTTCTCTATAAAAAAAGTGTCATAATGAGCCTGTGCAGTGGCTGGCACATATAATCCCAGCTATTTGGGTGGCTGAGGCAGGAGGATCACTTGAGGAGTTCAAGGCTGTAGTGAGCTATGATTGTGCCACTGCACTCTAGCCTGGTGACAGAGCAAGACCTCTTCTCTGAAAAAAAAAAAAACTTTAATAATTAGATCTGTCTAACAATGGGATAGTCTGATCTAAGAAATAGTGTAGTGAAAGCATGAAGGAGAGAATTTGACATAAATGTCTATAAAAATCATAGGGGAGGCAGTGGGTCAAATTGGGGAGGGGCCCGAGAAGAACCCAAGAGGAATGTGATAGTCCTCCATTTGTCTTCCAACTTCCACGCATGCCCATGTATGTCACCTTATTGTCTTTTTGACTCCTAAAACCTCCACAGCTGACAGAGAACTCTAATTTCATGTTCCTATGGTAATGTATTCCCCATTTTCTAAAAAACATCCAAAAAACCTCCAAAAGGGCAGTAGAAATTATTCATTTTCTTTTAGGCAAGTTGTCTAATTGTTGACACAAGGCATGTCTGATCTGTTTTTCTTTTGTCTAGGGCACGTGATGATTTGAATATTTATTTTGTAGTTTAAACAACAAATAAATTTAAAAATATAAAAGAAAATGGTAAGCTCTATAGTCTTGAAATTCTCTCTCTGATCTCTCTTCCTTTAAGCTTGTTTAACCCCTGAATCACAAGAGCTATTTTATCCCTCAGGGCATCCTTGGCAAGGACAGAGCATCCAAGAGATAATCTAATCTTTAGAAAGTATACCCTCTGTTTGTACTCTTCTTTTCTCTAAGCTCTGGTACTCTGTTGTAGGTTACAGCTTCCTTGTTTTACTCCATAATGTGAACTCTTACAACCAGACACTGTGGCTTATTCACTCTTATATCCCCACTGCCTAGCACAGTACTTGACATAAGAAGACAACCCATGCATAGTTGGTTGAATAATGAAGGAGAGCCCGTCTCTTCTCTCCTAGAACCAACTCTACAGCCTCCTCCGTACACTCCTCCTCACCCTCCACTTCTCTGTTTACTAGTAGCTAGCACCCTCTTTCTGGTCCCTTAAGCCTTCTCTTCAAGCTGAGCACCAGTCGTTTCTTATTTGCACACACTTCATTTTTCAACACTTCTAAGGTTGTAAAGCATTCCATTTATTTATTCCTTTTCTGACAATACTTTAAAACTAGCTGATCAATCAAGTGCTAAATTCCTATTTTTTGAGAGGTTGCTATAACCAAGCACCCTCATGGACACTGAGGAATTTTCAGCCATGCAAAAAACATGGTCTCTGCCCTCAAAGTCTAGTTGGGCCTTAAAATGTATAGATTGGATAAGAAAACTCATAGTGCCTTCCAGGACTTGGTTAAATGCTAAATAAATATTAGTGCTGGCATTATGGGCTTTCAGAAGAGGACCTTTCCAGATTGAGAGACTTGAAATCGTCAGGAAGTATGCAGGCTTCAGTTAGCTTTTCAAAGACAAGATGAGTCTAGATTATAAGAGAAGTCAGGGGCACAGGCATTTTAGGAAAGATGATGCACTGTTTAACCTCGTGTTTATTTGTTAATTCAACAAATATTCATTGAGCATCTGTTGTGTGCCAAGCACCAAGCTAGAGACTAGTACTGTGAGTTTTCTGAGGTCAAGTATAGTGCAGTTTTACCTCATTTAATTCCAAACTGTCCATGACCTCATTCATTCCTCCAGTTTTAACTACAACCTCCCAACATGCAAAAGGCACCCAACTCTACCTGTCCACCCCCAGATTCTTCTAGTGAGTCTAATCTTGGCTCTCAAGTGTGATGATTCTGTTCTACCCACTCTGTGCCAGCCATCCCCACTCCCTCCACCCAAGGGCACCAGGTACTGTAAAACCTACAAAATATGCAGACACTCAAGTCCTTGCAACTGCATAACCTCTCTAGGCAGTGCCATTATGAGTATGGAAAACATGTTTTTGAGTGTCCTTCCACACCACTGCTGCCTATTTGGGACTAGAGAACCTTGTTGATAATGTGGACCAGCCTGCAGGGTGACAGCCCTTACTCAATGTTAATGATGACAATACCATATTTCCATTCAGTGAAAATACCCAACCCATGGGCCAGATGCTGTGCTAGATTCTGTCCGTCTACTATAGCTCATCCCTACAGTAAGCTTTATGAGAAAGATATCACTGCCACCATTATATAAATGAGAAAACTGAGGTCACAGAAACAGCTTGTCCAAGATTTCAAGTCTATACATGGCAGAAGTCAGGATGAGATCCCAGATCTATTTGGTTCCAAAGGTGATGATCTCACTACTACATTATAACAAAAGTAGGTTAATAGTTTTCAGTGCCTCGATATTATCATTTGGAAAGTAGGAATGGATTCTTGTCTCTATCTACCCCAGAATTACAATGCCCTTGACAACTGAGGTTTCTCAAGGAGAACTGACAGCCCTCTGTCAGTACCTAGGACATATCCTTACTATGTTGAGCAATGATAGAGATCCAGACATTAAGGTTAATGGTATTACCAACCCTCAAGTGGTTTATGACCTAAGTGACCCCTGAGTCAGAGCATAAAATCTACAAATGAATTTCTGGCCAAGCAAAACCAGTGAACTTTCATCTGTTTATTCACTCAATTAATACTTTGCAAGCTTCTACTGTATGCCACACACACGCATTATGTCTACAAGTGACACTGCAGATACAGTATACATTTTTAACAGAGTGTCTTGCCAGATCCAATATATATTTAATAAACAGTTTGTCTTAGGAATTACTGTACCTTTCCAACTTATGGGGAAGTTTCCAGCTGTAATGGTACACTGGCAAGAGGAACAGTTGAAACAACAATTCTTAACTTCTGAGATAAGATTTTTGGCAGCAATATGGTGTGTTATATCCTCTGAGGACAGTGTCTGAATGGAAAAAGCAAAAGCATATTGGCATCAGACAATCAAAGGCTCACCTCTCAGATCTGACATTTAATAGTTGGCTGTGCAATCTTAAATTATTTTGTCTCTAAGAGTTTCAATTCTATAACAGCAAGGTAGGGATGATAATGTCTATTGAATGGGTTGCTTACTCACTCAATTGGATTACAAATATTTAGTGAACATTAAATCAGTAAGGAAAACAGCACCTTTGGTGCTTTAAGCAGAAAGGGATACAATTCAGGGTAATAATGTGCTTAGAAAGTGTTGGAAGGGTTGCAGGGGTGATAGTCATGGGTGAAGGCAGCTATAGCCAAATCAGGTAGCTTCAAGAAGCCATTGCCTGAGCCACAGTTTCTAGCAGCCCTGAAGCTAGAGACCAACAGTGGATTGTGAAGTCTGAGGAAACTGTGAGACACTGAAACAGTGGTAAGAGCTGCAAAATCCTGTGCCAGTCTGCCACTGCCAGGCCACATCTCAAAAATCGTGAAAGTGACTCTGGTTGGGAGAATCTAAACTGCAACTCCGTTGACAAGAGAGATTCTGACAATGTATTTCTCAGCTTTCCTGCCCTTGTGATACAGTGGGAAGCCTGAGGGTGGGAGAATTAAAGACTGGTACGGAGGACTAACAGACAATAGCCGGAACAAGCACCTCCTATATGCTAGGAACTGTTCTGGCAGTACAGGGACAAATAGAAGAGACAAAATATTCTCCCCATATGTATGGCTCACATTTAATTGGGGGAGATTAAATGAGCTAATGTATAAATGCATTTAATAGAGCCAGACACATAGCAGGCTCCTTGGAAATAATTGTTTCCTTCTTTCAAGTTCTACACTGTCCCCAAGAGAATATAACACATTGTCTCCTCTCCATGAGATTTCAGACAAAGTAGATAATTTCGAGATTAGAGAGAAAAGAGCCGAGAATATGCTTTGGGGGCCAAATAGTGAGGTTTCAACTGATGGTGCTTGCCTTTTGCAGATAGCGCATTTCAATCTGTGTTGACTTTGAAAGCCGTTTGGACCTGCCTCAAAGCATATATTCTCTCGATAGATAACAACAGACCATCTTTGCAGACATTTATCAGTAGCTGTGCGTATTAACTCATTCCAACTATATTAAAATACAAATGTCCTATAGAGATACAAGCATTGCCTTTTCGCAGCAGGCATGAGGATGAGAGATGAACATGTCAGGACATGCATTAATGTTTTCATTTACTTTGTCCTGAGGATTTTCTAGTCACCTTCACATCTGCCTCTAGTAGGAGGTCTCTATGCTTTGTTCTCTGTCTTGAGTCAGAAATGTAAGGTGGCAGCTGATTCACTTAACCCCCACATTGAGGCAGGTTTGCAGTGCCCTTTGGAGTCTGGGGTGGAAGCTGGTTTGAGCACTTGCCCTTGGCCTTATTCCAAGCTATGGGTCACAGAAGATGGATACAAGCTTTGGAGCCAAACAAGTCTGGCTCCCATATTAGAGTCATAAGTGGAAAAGTACTTTCTCTTTGTTGCTATTTCCTTACCAAGAATTTGGGATAATAAAATCTAATTTACTGTAGTATTATAGGAAGTAATGAGATAAAATATGTAAATTATCTGGCTCATAGTAGGTGCTCCACAAACATGAATTTCTTCACCCAGTAATATGTTGTCTTAAATATTTTCTTCATTGTGTTTTTAAATTTACTTTTTATTTCATCTGAATAATAATACTAATAGTCGATGTTTCCAGGATTTTATATGGGCATCTTATTTAATCTCCATAATGACTGTGAATAGTTATTATGAATAGTTATGAATATAACTATGAATAGTTACATGAATAATTATATTATTCTCTGTAATATATCTGGAACTTAAGCATAAGAGAGGTTGAATAATTTATCCAAGGTCACTGCACTAATTAGGAGTCACAGGTGGGATTTAAATGCAAATGCTCCTAGCCTAGAACCAGTACATCCTCCGCAGCATGAGATTGTCTCCCACACCAGACACTAACCTTGTGCAAAGCAGGAGAAGTGGTATATTTGTTATTTGAATTCTCTGTGTTACCAAGAGCAGAGCAAAGTGCATCATGTAAAGAACATGCTGATTGGAATTTTTAAAACACATTCTGTGGTAAAATAATATCAATCTGCGGAGTGGTTGTTCACAAAACTTAGCATAGTCTCCAGTGCTAAAAAGGTGCTTGATACAGGCTTGTGGATCTTCCTATTGCGGGGGAGTCATGAAAAGAAGCATATATATAGGGAGAGATGGGAGGAGAGAAACAGGGAAGGAGGATAAGATAGGAGGGAGGGAAGTCAAATAGTACAATTTTATCACCTTTCTATCTATCTTCCCGTCACTTATTTCCACCCGCAACCCCCATTTATGTACCCCAATTCTTTCTCTCCCTGTCAATACTGCCTTGATCATTTTTATGTATGTCACCTTAAATGTCAGTGCGTGACTTTATCTCAAGTCACATGAACAGTGTTACCAAGGTGAAATATTATATCAGATGTGCTCCTGATAGAAAATGGCTGTAGGGAACTCTCCTGAAAATTGTTAGTTTAAAGAATATGGGAGGTTATGTACAAATATATGTGCATAACACCCTTGTGGGCAACAGCTACTGGTCTCAGATTGAAAGTGGCCACGCAGGAATGGGGGTTCAGGGTCATCAGACTTTTCATTGTTTGGGTAGCCACAGATGTGGATGTCGATATGAAATTTCTCAATTTTTAAATGTTAACCCCTGATTTATATTTCTGTAAACATTGTGAAATCAAAGGAAATATAGTTGTGAGTCACACGTGGTCGGCAGGCTGTTGATTTGTGACCTTCTCCATAGTATCTTCTGTCACAGAATCTGAATCGTGTTATTACACATTATTGTTTCTGTGTATTCTCTCCATGGGGCTGAGAGCTCTTAAGGACTAGGTTATGTCTTATTTCTCTAAGACCATTAATTACCATCGTGACAGGACACAGTAGGTGCTTTAAAAAAAAGGCGGGGAGAAGCCTATGCTTTTTCAGACTTCGTCTTTTTCTTAAAAGTGTGAGCCTTTATTAACCCTCCAGAGCAATGTTTTGTGTCTGAGTATTCTCTGCTATACTAAATTTATTTGTAAAGTCCTAATATGAGTCATCATAAGTCACAATAGTTATAAATAGTATTTGCATATATATTTTAATTTGGAAACTTGACAGCTAATACTTTGAGGAACTTATGATCTCCCTGATGTAAGAAAAATAAACAAAACTTATTATCATGTTTCTTTGTCCTGTTTTCAGATTTGGTTTATTTGGAAACTGCATAGGATAAGGATAACATTTATAGGCTTTAAAGATAGATGTGGATTTAAATTCTGCCAGTCATTTGTCAGCCAGGGGGACTTAGACAAGTGATTTCACTTGTTGGGGCCCCTGTTTATTCATCTATATAATGAGAATAATAATATCTACATTATAAGATAGTTGTAATGATTACATTAAGTAATGTACCAATACATGTGATCCTGTACAAAATAAAAATTAAATAAATGCTAATACTTTATAGGGAAAAAAGCAACTCAATTTCTCTCACTTCTTTGACTCATTAAAGCCTATATGAACATAGGAAGTAGGGCTACATATTTGGTTTTAGAAGCAGAAATAAAAATTATTTAGTACATACAAAGAAACAGGAAGGCTTTCCATATTTTGAGAATTATACAGTCCAAACTTACAAAAATGACATGAAATATGTAAGCTTAAGGGTCTTGGTATTTATTATCTTTCATATTAGACCTTTAATGCAAATTTCAAGATCTAATTTCTGCTGACGTTTTTGAATTGGGAAACTGAGTGTTTCCTAGTGCCTTCCTAGATGAGGAATAGGTTTTGGGAGGTACCTATTCTGTCTTTACCTGCTGAGATGTCTGAAGGACACCTATGAAGGAGAAGTGCAGTAGAGTTAAATAAATTAAAGTTGTAAAGAGAGATGCGAGGTGAAGACGGTAATTGATTACATAGGAAGGGCATGCCCGGGGTAGGGCATATAGAGTGAGGAGAGAAGAAAGTAATAGAAGACCAGTTAGCAACTGGAAAACTCTTCCTGGTGGCCTGGAATTATAGAAATTTTTTGGCTCTGCTTGAGCAGATATTCCAATATGGGACAAAACCTCAAATGTAAGATTCAGCAAATAGTAAAAAGCCTGACATTCAGATAGGTACTCTGAGGGCCACAAAGGAAAAGGGATGACATGATCCTTTAAACACTTTATAATCAAATGGGCCACATATTAGAAAGCAATTACATAACAATACAATTGAGTATAAGATCAATACAGTATAATACAATACAGTTTAGTATGGGATCACATATACAGGTGGCAGGCTATGAGAATTCAGGAAGGGAGTGGTGGATTAAAGGCCAGGATCTGGAGCCAGACTGTCTACTAGCAAATCCCAGATCAGCTGCTTACTTAGCCTTTCTGCTGCCCAGTTTCCTCATCTGTAACATGAGGGTAATTCCCTCATGTTATTGTGTACTGAGAAAGAGAGTTAGAACCCTATTGGCATGCCAAACTAAATGAGTAAGATTGTGAGATGAATCCAAACCTATTGGCCTGCCAGGCAAGTAGACTTATAGCACCTGGGGGAAATAATCACCTGGATTAAAGACTCAGGAGTTAGGTAAAGAAGGGTAAAGAAATAAGCCAAAGAAAGTGGGATATGATTGTATACTTTATATCTGGGCAGAGAGGATTACTTAAACTCCTACAGACCCTCTAGTTTGGGTGTGGACCAAAGATAGATAAGGAGTAGGGGGTAGGGGTATGCTCTGTCTCTCATTAATTAATCCCCATGTGCCTCAGTTTCTACATCTGTAAAATAAGATAATATCACCTACCTTATAGACTTGTTAAAATTAAATGAGTTAACACATATAAAGCTCTTAGAACATTGTATGACATAAGTAAATGCTCAAAGCATGTTGGCTATTATGTGACTATTATCCAACAATCATTGTTGTGTTCCTCATGTATATCACGAACTGTGACAGGCACAGAGATACGGAAGTCTAGAACATTATGGACAGCCAAGACGTTATAGGATAGTGAGAGTGCAGAATCTGGACAAAAGGACCTGGTTTCAAATGTGGGATCCATCATTTAGTTTCTACCTATGTTACCTGGAATTTACTTCTGTAAACTGAGTGATGCTAACATCTACTCCAGGTTTGTTGGCAACATAAATGAGATAAATTGCTATCTATGGCATTCAGTATAGTTCCTGGAACCCTGTCAATGCTCAATACTAGAAAAAATAGAAGAAAACATTAGAGAAATGGTGAAACTTTAAGGTGCTTAAAATGTGGAAAGCTGAGGAATATATGCAATTCCAGGGCTTTCCAAGGGAGAAGATATTTTTCCAAGTCTTTTGTTATATTTGTTAAGAAATGCCCTCAAGAAGTAGAGCAAATTGTGAGTAGAAAGGTGGGTCATGCTGGGCAAAGGTGAGTTTTAGTAAGCTAAAAGCATCTATTGTTTCAAACAAGAAATGCATTGCAAATCATTTAGCTTACCGGAAAAAAAAAGAAAGTCAAATGGTGTCAGTTACAATTGCATAATATACTTTGGCCACTAAGAATAGCTATGTTTATTATCATTACCATTCTGTGAAGCTGAGAACAGACTTAACCTTTGATCTCTTTGCTGACAGTTGGATATAATTACATAATTATGGTTGACTGGACTGACCATTTTTGGCAAGAATTTTTTTCCTTTCTCATGTATCTGCACGAAATTTAGATTATCACAGTAAAGCTGCATTTTTCAGAAATAATAGAGTCTCTATGAGTTTGTCCCCATCCTTCTTAAGAAAACAGAAACTATAGAAATATAATTTCTCAAAAAGCCCTATAGATGTAGGAAATGTCCAGTTTAAAATCTGTTGGGAATTCACTATCAACAAATAAGAATAAGGAAATACTATGGGGCTAGAATATAATTAAAAGATAGTATGGATGTTATAGAAATAGCTCACATTTTGGAGCACTCCCAGCTAAGTGTTTTCCAGAACTTAGAACTGGTATGTCTGTAATCATGCATTCTAGGCTGGTGTGGCTCTTATCCTTATGTCACAGAAGTTAAGTAACTTACCCAGTGTCACACAGCAGAGCCACATCTTCCTTGCTCCGCAGCTATGTTTTCTTTGGTATGGGTATCCATGAAATAAATCTAAGTTTATTTTCCATAGGCTACTATAGATGTTCTCGTGGTCCAAATGTCTTTGGTAACCAGAAGATTGTAAGAGTAGACTATATATAAAAGCATGGAATATTGATAAACAATGGTGTAACCAAGGCAAAGTTTACTGATCAGATTTACCAAGTAAGTAAGTGACTGATAAATCAAAGGTACACTTTTGGTTTACCATGGTGTGAGTTTGGGGAAAATGTTAGTGACAGAGCTGAGATTAGAACCAAGATCTCTTTGCTCCTAGGTTAACTACCAACTAATGAATATCAATCAGCCTTTCAACTAACTAGCATTAAGTTCCTCACTCATGTGATTTTTCACTCTACCCCTAGTAATGGAGTTAGTGAGCTAGGGAAATCAATTTAAGCCATCCAATTGACTCACCATGCCAGGCACTAAGTATGTTTAATACCTTTTCATTGGAGTTGTAACAGCAGGAAATCAAAGAATGAGACAAATTCCAATCTACATGTGGGAACACTGGTGACAAAGCAACTCTTGCTGACTGAGGATTCATGGAATTTTGACTCAAAGAGCTGGCCTTTGCACTGGGTCTGGGAGGATGAGTAGGCTTTCAGGAGGCCCTAACAGGGATAACAGGACCCTTGTAGAGAGACAACCTAAGGTGTGAAAATCTGTAATTATTAGAGGTTCTTCCTCTTGGTGTTGGCGGGGAGTGGGGGGCCAAGAGGTGGAAGGGAAGATGTTGGCATCTGTGTCACTGAGTGCAAAGCAGTTTGGAGTTGACAACCTAAGCATCATTATCCAGTGTTGATGCAGTGTATATGTGACATTAGTTTCACATATCAACATTTTAATTCACTGATGATGTCTAAAGTACAACAAAATGTAGTTTAACAGACTGCATTAGGATCATTGGATTCCATTGGGAAGGAGTAGAGGAAAAGAGAGGGAATGACTTTCCTTGAGAAACAAATTAGTAATATACTTGAAGAAATGTGAAGATGAATAAATTTCCACTGTGGAAGGAATTCTGACCTGTAGTATAACAAGTGCCCTATGGCCCTCCTTCACTCATTTCTTCCCTCCCCTTTCCTTAGGTGTTCTGCTGGGGAAGAAAAGTAGGCAGAGGAGTGAACATCAGGCTCAGAGAGAGGAGTTCTGAGTGCTACCTGGCTTCCTGTCCCATCTACAGAGGCTAACAAGGCTGGAGGGGAGATCTGATCAGGACCCACCCCCGAGGAAATGATGGATAGAAAGTCCCTGAGGCTCTAAGAGAGTCCTTGTTATCTGCAGAGCTTCAACAAGGCCTGGCACTATAGTACCCTGTAGTCACTTTCATTTAAGCAGACTGACATTTTTGGGGAAGTAATATTTCATTGGAATGGGATTTTGCTGGAAATGGATTCGGTGATGACTCTTAATGAGTGTCACCCTGCTGACTGTTCAGGGTTGTGTTCTGCATGCCATCTGTTAACATTTCTGAGTTCTCTGCACAACCAGCAAGTGCTGCAAGATGTTACCTGACCTGTGTAGTCTCAGACATATCATGGCCAGATAAGCCAGGTGCTGACCAGGGTACCTTTGTGGCAGAGCCTGTCCTAGAAGGCTCAAGTTGCATCTGCGGAATTCCTACGGCACTATTTAAGCATTTTTTAGGAGATGCCAGGACTTTTATTAGCACAGCTTCTTTGGAGCACTATGATGCCAGCAGCTCACTGCTGAAACAGTAAAACAGTACGTGATAGGAATTTAGGGGAAAAAAAATACATTGAGGCAATGGACTAGATCCTTTTGGATTTGAATTTAGGGAATGAAGTTCTGGCAATGAGAATGGGAGAGAGGTGACCCAAGTATATGAGTGTGGGGAGCTGTTTCATGCTTTTAAATGGCCTAAACACTCTAAATTAAATTTTCCCATTTCTTTGAAGGAATTGAATGTAAATGAAAAAAACTAAATCTCTTAAGACTTTCCTGAGAATTTATATTATTGCTTCTTTTAAATTCACATAAGCATGTGCACATACAAATAAATTCCCAGGATTACAGAGCAATTGCTGCTGAGGTCTGGGCAGGGAATAGGATTCATCTATCTGTTCCCAAGGCACGTCCCAGCTAAACCAATATAAGCATTCTGACAAGGGCTGTTCCTGAACTCTAGCTTTTTCTCAACAAAAAGTATGTGTATATTGTGGTAAAGCCAGTAACAGTGCCTATCCTATAATGTTCATGGTCTCCATGGTGATTCCAATGGATATTTTTTGAAAAGCTAAATAGGAAACTTCCATGTTCATTTTTATTGTCTTTCTTCTTTTTCTTCTTATGTTCTTTCCTTCATTTATTCAACAAACATTCCTCTATCTATGTAAGACTGATGATGTGCTAGGCGCTGAACTAGATGCTAAGGTTATGTTTTAAAATGATCATGTCTTAGTTTTTAGTGGCAAGGGACAAAGAAGTCACCCATTACAATACAGCTAGGGGATAAATGCTGAGATGGAGAAAAGAACTGGATGGTTATGCAGGAGCACAAAGGATACCTCATTTATTAAGTATCTACTTCAGGCCAGGCCATTGGGTACAAAGATAACCATTCATCCTCAGATGGACTGGAATCTTACAGCAGCCTGCTACAGAATGTCTGTACAGTTGTTGGTGGTAGTTGTTTCCCTTGTTCTGGGCCTGGACCAGTCCTCAAGCCTTCTCACCCATGCCCACATCTGCAGATGCCTACAAGAAGACCACACAAACCAAATTCTGGGACCAAGGTCTTATCTTCCCATGAATGTATTGATTAGCTACTAGCACACATAAAACTCATTGGCAATATCCTAAGAAAATGCTGATGTAAGCTATTTATTTCAATTTCTGCAGACATTTTTAAGTTATCCACACAAGACTCTGTGCTGGGGCATTAGATGTTAGAGCAATAGAGAGGATTTATCTCCCATCCTTTTGGAGTGTGTCTTTCCAGGGGAAAGAGTACATACATATAATCATCAAAATACAAAACAGGGCATGGGCGTCCTAACAGAGTGCTTTGTGAGTGTGCAGCAAATGAAGTGGCTTCATTGGGATCAGAGGACTCAGGAAATATTTAGAGGAGGAAGTGTTAAGTGTTCTGGGCCAGGAAGATTGGTTAGAATATCAAGGGAGAAGAAGCATCACTCTAAAGGGAAGAAAAAATAGAACTAAAAGAAATATAAGAAGTACAAAGAATGCTCTGAAAACACTTGGTACACTTGAAATGTTGTAAGGGAAGGTTGTGAGTAGGAGTTAAGAACGGGAGGCTGAGGGCAGATCATAAAAGTCTTGAATGCCAGGCTAAGTCATCTGAGGCATATTCTCTGATATTGTAATTCTAGTTTAGCTCCATGACGGAGTCCAATGGCCATTTAACTTGGTTGGCAAAAATTTTGTCTCATTCGGGGACAAAGAACCATGTTGAGTGAGAAGTGGCAATAGGATGGAAAAAAACATTATTACTGCTTTAGGAACTCAGGGTCTGGTGGGCAGCCAGTCTTATCCACAGAATAGTATAAATTCAGCATTTTTAAATTTAATATTCACCAATTTAAAAGATTTCTCAACCTCTACCTCTCAGTGTGGTTTATTTTTGTACTTCTTAGATATGCATGGTCACTTTCATCAACACATAAAAATATATTTATTTGTGAAAATGACCCCCAAGGAATTCTTTCTGTGGTGGAAATGAAGAGAGATGACTAATATTTCACCGGATTTTATGCATGGATGTGACATGTAGAGTGATAGTCGTAAATCTAGGAATTCTCGGGGGCCCAAGGTGTAGCATGCCTGGATTTACGGAAAAAATAAATTTAATTCAGGACCAAGAAAAATGCATAAAAATGGTAACATACATGGAAAAGAGATTCATGCTGATTAAGAGAATTAGGTATGGACTTGAGAAGCAGGAAGGAGGCATTCTTGCTGACATTTGAAATGTGGTCCATTTGTGAAATGTGTCTTCTATCTCTAGAGAACACAAGAGCAAGGGAGATTCACTGCAAATCTGCTGTTGTCAGTCTCATGTTGGGTTTCTTCAGTTTGTAGTTGTTATATTTGGATATGGTGTAGCCCACAGTGGATATTAAATCGCTGTGGTAATTGGGCCTGTGATAGAAAAATCATTTTGTTCTCTTTGCTCTTCTATGCTATGAATTCAATTCTCTAACAGGGCCAAATGTGATTGGGTCAACACAGGCTGAATTTGTATGTGTAGATTTTAGATGGTTTGTTTCTTGCTTTCTGCAAAGTTACTAATATCCCATAATATTTCACTAGGTCTTCCTCTAGCCAGAAGACATGTCCTTAGATGGCCAATAAGACCTTGGTAGCTCTGAGCCAGGTGGGTAGCAAATCCCTAACATGATCTAATCCTTTAAGTATGTTTTGGAAACAGGATTTTCATATCTCTCTATTAGATAGATGCTCTTCACTTAGAACCAAACAGCATTAAAAATTAGACTTTATGGGATATTCCCTTTCTGGTTAGTAATTTAATTAGAATAAATTGAATGTACTGGATGTTTTCTTCTTCCTTCTCCTCCTGTTTTTCTTCTTCTCTTCTTCCTCCAACTCCTCTTCTGCCTTCTTCTTCATCATTGTCAACACCATCAGATATTGATAACATAGCAACTCTATGAAAGAGTTACACTAAACAGTAAGTTGTCCTAAATTAGCTTAGAAGGCCCTGCCAAACTCTTGAGTACAAAAAAGGCATGGGCAATTTGGTTGCAAACTAATTTTTAATTTTGTATGAAAAGAATGGGCATTTTCTGGGCTTCTACTTTGAGTACTAAGATGTGTCATCTTATTTATCCTCACAAGAGTCTCATATTAGTAATTGTAGTTGGCATATTTCCAGCTCAGATAGATAAAATAAGTATCTGCTCACCCTGGCAGTAAGTATTTGGAGTATTCCTTCTGAGATTCTTTTACCCTCAAACTTACTCAATTCAGTTGAAATTTGTTGACCATCTACGATGTATTAGATACTTGTAATAAGAGCTGAGTATATATAGGTAAATAAGACAATGCCTTCCTCCATGGAGTTTTAGGCTGGCAGGGGAAACAGGTAAAATCAATACAAAAAACTGTCATAGGCCAGGCGCGGGGGCTCACATCTGTCATCCTAGTACTCTGGGAGGCCGAGGCAGGAGGATTGCTTGAGCTCAGGAGTCTGAGACCAGCCTGAGCAAGAGCGAGACTCCGTCTCTACTATAAATAGAAAGAAATTAGCCAAAACAACTAAAAACAAAAAAAATTAGCCACGTAGTGGCACGTGCCTGTAGTCCTAGCTACTTGGGAGGCTGAGGCAGGAGGATCCCTTGAGCCCAGGAGTTTGAGGTTGCTGTGAGCTGACGCCATGGCACTCTAGCCCAGGCAAGAGAGTGAGACTCTGTCTCAAAAAAAAAAAGTCATAAATGCAACAATGAATATATGTGTGAAGTATCAGTAAGATAAAGAAGGAGATGATTTATTTTAAGAGAACAAGATCAGAAAAGACTTACTATTAAAGGGGACGTAGAACTTGAATTTTAAAGAAAGAGGATCATGCTATTCAGATAAGGGTAAAGGATGCATGTTGCAGATAGGCCATTTACCTGTTCAATGGAACAGAAGTGTGAAGAGTTAAGTGTGTTTAAAGTACTTTTAAGCAATAAATACAAATTGCAGCAAAACTCTTTGGGGTTCAAATATGTCTAAGCCAGCTCTACAGGTTTCAGTTTGGTGTGGAAAATATGATTCATATGTAAGTAACCATAACATGGGGTCTGATGTGATGACTCCTGAAGAAGTAATATATACACTAAGTGCTATAGACCAGCAGTCCCCAACATTTTTCACACCAGGGATTGGTTTCATGGAAGACAGTTTTTCCATAGACGGGCGGTTGGGGATTATGAGGGGGAGGGGGTGATGATTACCACTTCGGCTCCAACTCAGATCATTCAGATCATCATGCGTTGGATTTTCATGGGGAGCATGCAGCCTGGATCCCTCACATGCATAGTTTACCATGGGATTCACACTCCTATGATGGTCTGATGCTGCCACAGATTTGAGGAGTGGGCTCAGTGGTGATCTGAGCGATGGGAAGAGGCTGTGGGTGCAGGTGGAGCTTTGCTCGCTGGCCCACTGCTTGCCGCCTGCTGTGCGGCCAGTTGCTGAATGGTGCTGGTGCAGGTGTGCGGCCCAGGGGTTGGGGACCGCAGCTATAGACATTCGGAGGTAGGAGAGATGGTTTCTGCTTGTGGTGACTAAAGAAGGCGTGAAAGAGGAGGTAGCATCTAGCTGAACCTGAAAGGAAAAGTGGAACTGGAAGAAAGGCATTCTAGGGACATGGTCTCTATATTCCAACAATCCTAGATTCAATTTTTAACTGTTCTCTAGCTATATCAGCTATTCTCTTTAGACCTTGGATTCTTCAGCTGTAAAATTGAAATAATGACATCTATCTCAGGGGCAATAATAAGAATTAAATGCACAGTGACCGACAGCACATCTCTTGTCCTTTATAACTCCTTGATACATGTCAGCGCTTGCCATTCCAACCTCCACCCCTTTTCTGATGCTATCTTCTTCTTCACTCCCTAACTCACCTGCACCTGAGATCACAGCTGAGGGAGAGTTTGTGAATGGTCGCATTACCTTTTGAGAGGATCTTGCATTCTTCTAAGTTATTTTTTAGTTTGATGTATTATTGCAGGAGAGTGGGTTGATAATTATCAGCAGATATATAAAGAAATTTACTAAGTAGCGTTTTTGCCTAAATACAGATAAATCAATTTTGCTGGTTGGGTTCCTAGGAAAGCAGACTCAGAAGGAGATTGACAGATGGGAAATTTATTGGGGAGTGATTCGGGATCAAAACCCAGAAGAAGGGAGTAGGATTATGCAGAAGGAAAATTCAGGTGCTGACTGCAATCCCAACGAAGACTTCTAAACGGCTGGTTCTTTAGGGTTGTCCTGAGTGGTATGAAGAGGCTGGGCCTTCATACCCTTTTATTAACCAGTCATTACATGCAGGCTGCCCCAGAAAGGAGGAGTGATTTGGGGTGATGCAGCTTTCTCCAGCGAAGGACAACTGGGGAGTAAGTACTTCAGTCTTGAAGGGATCTCTGAGCCACTGTGATATCTGAGTCAAAGAAATTTTACAGACTTCCCTAAAGGATAATTTTAAGGCAAGCTAGAATTTATATATGGATTTTGCTAATAGCCTAGATGTGGAATTTTTAAGCAGAGGGATCTGTTCATATTCAGGGGCATTGTATTAGTTTCTTATTGCTACTGTAACAAATTACTACATATTTAGTGGCTTTAAACAATACAAATGTATTCCCTTATACTTCTGGAGGCCAGAAGTCTGAAATCTGTCTCACTAAGCTAAAGTCAAGGTGTCAGCAAGGCTACTTCCCCCTGGAGACCACAGGAAAGCCATTCCCTTCCCTTTCCTAGCTTCTGGGGGCCGCCTACACTCCTTGGCTTGTGGCCCCTTTCCTCATAGCACTCCAATCTCTTGCTTTCATTGTCTCACCTCCTACTTCCTCCAAGCTTTTTCTACCACTTATACAGACCCAGGGAATTATATTTAGGACCCACTCATATAATCCAGGACAATCTCCCCATCTTGCAATCTGTAACTTAATCACATCTTCAAAGTCCCCCTTTGTCATATAAAGTAACATTGACAAGTTCTGGGGGTTAAGACACAAATATCCTTGAGGGTCCTTATTTAGCCTATGTGAGGCATTATAGTCAAAACTTCTTGCACTGACAGTATCTTTTGGGTACATTTATCTGGTGGCTGTTAGAATCCAGTGCTAATTTACTCTGGTCCAGGTCTGTCTCCCAAACTACATCAAGATCAATGGGAGCAAATAATTTATTCTCCAGCAAACCCCTAACCCGTGTGAGTAAAATCAGAAAACTTTCCCTTTCTGTTCTGTTAAAAGGAAGCCATAGCTATAGCAAAATGAGAAACCTATGCTGATGAAGACTTGAAAATTAAGGAAAAAATCTGTAGAAATCATGGAGGAAAAACATACATTCTTGAAATGCTGCCTGAAACAGAAAGGAGAAAGAAATATCCGTGCTCCTCCCTTCTTCCTGCCCTCCAAGCTCCTGTCAGTGCCTCCCATTGGCTGAATCAAGACAGAAGTTGTTTTTCTAGGGAGCCTAGGAAATGTGGTTTGCATGAAGTCAGCCCTTATGATATGAAACAGAAGTGTGGGAATTGGATATGAGAGAAAATGATAAGCATACAAACTGAATCTTAGAAAAACCAGGGCTCAAGTATTTGCTAAGTTTGTCCTGGTTATTCCTGCCTCATCCCTTCAATTTTGCCCAAATATCCAGATATTCTTTTGCATAAAAAGAATTTCCTCACTCCACAGTTTCCTTACACCCTGAGTCATTAATGATGGCGTTATCTATAGTGTATGATTTCAAGATCGAGTTCCTGACCATGCCTTGTAATTTCTTTGCCATCTCCCTTCCAGCACCAGGAGGGAATAAGAGCTGAGAGAGGCTGGGATCTGGTGAGACATATTACATTCACCAGTGATCGGGCCTGATAGCAGAACTAGCAAATAGAATGCCCAGCAGGAAAACTCCCTTGCTTCACAGTGGATTTTGGTCAAATGCTAACTATCCTGAGTATATTTTAAAATGTTTTACCGCAGATCTTAACGCTTAGAGGCTAATGCTTTAAACTGCCCCCTCAGTCCTACGTCTGTTGAGCCCCTCAGTATTGAGCCTGGCCTTTAATCCAAGGTTTTACCAGGCCCATGAGACCATCCTAATTGGATTCTAATTTCACAGTAATCTTCAGCAGCATACTGAATTCAATTCATTATATCCCTGAATGGAGACGCAAATGAAATAGAGCTTCCCTATCTCTGGCCTTGAGAAGCTGCTCCTTTTTTTTTTTTTTTTTATTTAGACAGAGTCTCACTCTGTCACCTGGGCTAGAGTGCAGTGGCATCATCGGGGCTCACTGCAACCTCAAACTCCTGGGCTCAAGTGATGCTCCTCCCTCAGCCTCCTGAGTAGCTGGGACTACAGGCATGTGCCACCATACCTGGGTAATTTTTTCTATTTTTAGTAGAGACATGATCTTGATTTTGCTCAGGTTGGTCTTGAACTCCTGACCTCAAGCAATCCTCCCACCTGAGCTTCCCAGAGTGCTAGGATTACAGGTGTGATCCAGCATGCCTGGCCTTCTTTTTATTGCTCTTTTTCTTTTTTTAACTTCTAAAAGTCATAAAGGAAGTTTCAGAGAAATGTACTGAGAGCTCCTGCGTATCTTCCACCCTGCCTTCCCCCAGTGGTGACATCGTGCATAACTGTGGTACAATATCGAAACCAGAAAATTGCTGCATCCACAGAAAAGTAGCTTCATTTCAAGTTTAAGAGAACTCCTCAGGGCTGGGGCTGGTGGTGATTGGCAGTAGAAATCATAATAATAATAATCCCATATATTCACACAGTGCTTTTGTACTTTTTAAAGCTCTTTTATCCCTTCCCAGTAGTGCACGGGCTCTATTAGCAAGCTTCACATTCAGCCAAAGGTTGCTGACACCTCAGTTTTACTAGGTAATTCAAAAGCCAAAGAGCTTATCATAGGGGGCTGCTTTTCATTTTCTCATGGAAGGACACTGACATCAAGTTATCCTATCAAAAGGTGACTTAGTCCCCTTTGTCCTGCATTTTCTATTCATTGAGAGAAATTTTTTCTCCCGAGAGGCAGAAGAGGCATACTGCTTTGCCTCTAGACAGCTGCTCCCTTAGCTTTAGCATGCCTCTGTCACCCCTATACCTAGTCGTCATCTTTGCCTACTCAGTGCTTCCTCATCCTCTAAGATTACATCCAGGTGTTACCTCCTCTTGAGCACCATCCCCTTTGTACTTCCTCTCAAACTGGGTGGGTGCCTCTCCTCTGTACTCTCTGTATTCACACAGCTCCTTGTCTATGCCTCAATAAACATTTTTATTGTGTATTTTCTTTCCTGTGTCTCCTAACAACAGGGTGTTCTTTGAAGGCAGGGATTAGATTATTTAAACCTTAATTTCTATCCCCAGCACATTTTTAAAATAGATGAATAGATGGATTCATGAATAATGCTATGTCAATCTGGAAAGGTAAAAAACCTTTCATAAAAACTGAATGAAAGGTATGAAAATAAATGAATCCTAGCTTGTTTTCTCTTGAGGTCTTCTGTACTTTTTACAGATATTGCACGGTTTGGGGATACCGAACATGTGATGATAACAGAGCTGGGGTTTATATGATCTTAACAAAATAGACTAATGACAAGAAAGCACCAAGATTAAATTTAACAAATATAAATTTTGAACTTGTTAGATGTGGCAGTTTGAATACTGCATTCATTTCTGTTCCCTTCCAAAACGCCACCAAAGTAACCATTAAAGACTTTAAACAGGTAAAAATCTAAGGTCAAAAACTAAGTGGGTTAAGACAACACACTTAAGAGATATGAACAAGACTTTGGAAGCTGGAATGCTGACGGATGAGTGCAAAGTCACATAGCACAGCTGAGAAAGCAGAAACCCAAGTGCCTATGGGGATATGAAGCTAATGAGAAGTACAACATCCTGGAAGGACTCTGATATTAAAGGCCTCAGGTATCTAAAAGCATGGCTGTGGGGAAGGTTGGCTAGAAGTCTTATAAGGAACAACTGGAGTCCCAGATTCCCTCTTCAACCTGCCAACCATTCCCAGCCCAGCAAATGGATGTTTCCTCTTTGGAAAAGTTGGACCAGAGAATCTCTGAACTTGGGGCATCAGACATGGATCATGGTGGAGGTAAAACACTACACAGAAAACAGAGATATTAAGGAAGGTATTTAGTGAATTATGAGAGATCCCCCCACCGAACCTCTACCCTCATCTAAGCCACTTCCTTCCCTTCCTTCACTCCCAGAACTCAGAAACTAGGGCTTTAACCAGAAAGAAATGATAGTAAAATATTCTGGGGCAACTGACCTGGCCTAAGCATAGAATTTTACAGGTCATGATATTGGGAATCTCCAAAATGAACATGTCCGCAGCTTACCACTCATCCACAATCCCTGCCTAGGCACACAAAGCTTCCAATCAGCATTTTAGTGCCCCATTCTTAATTTGGACTTATAAGCAAGGATCACCGGACACCTGAGGACATCTGTAAAGCAAAAAACACAATCATAAAGAATCCAGAGATAATACAAGGAATGGAGGGAAACTTCAAAATACCTCTAATTAATATACTTAAAGGGATGAGACATCCATGAATTGAGAACATGAGCTGTTAAAAAGGAACTTTTAAAGGAGAAAGAGCTTTTGGACATTTAAATGTATTAGATCATACTTGTTGCACCCTGTTCAGTTCTAGGAAGACCTTCATCATAAGAGGGGCACTGAGAAAGTAGAAGATGCCCTAAAGAAGTCTGAACCTGTGTTTATGCATGCATGCACACATACATGCTCATGGCAGATGTTTATCGTGTGCCTCCATGAGCCAACCAGACCCAGTTCTGGGAATGAAGGAGCCAGAAATGAGTAAGATGAGGCTGAGCCATCAGGAGCTTGGGTAGGATAGAGACAGATAGTATAAAATAAAGTACAGTGGTGAGCGGTGGGAGAGGAGAGGAGAGACTAGCAAAAGCATCTACACAGGGTCCTAAGGGGAGCAGCTGAAGAATATAAAGGGAGGAGGCGTTTTACTGATAGACAAGAAGACCAGGGAAAATGTGAGTTTTTCTTCCTTCCTCCCTCCCTCCATCTCTCCCTCCCTTCTTCCCTTCCTTGCTTCTTTCCTTCCAGATATCTGAAGGGCTATTAAATAGGGGGAGACAATTTGTTCTACCTAGATAAAACAAACAAACAAAAAGAAATAAAAAGGATTCAGATAATGACTCCAAATGTGAAATAAACTGAGCAGTTTAGGCAAGGAATATGAAATTCCTATTCAAAACTGACTTTTATCTGAAAGGTGTTCTTTTCATACCCTCACATGTCCTGATGAATCCAAACTGGGCCAAACACAGATCTGCCGTTTCTGCTATGGTTCTCCATTGAACAGAGCAGGCTTGGTGCATTTTTGTAAATATGTTAATTTATTCTAAAATAGGGTAAACATAAGATTGTATTAAGAGGGTAGTTTCTTGGATTGATTTATGGAAATCAGCTCTGTTTTGGTTAAAATAAATAGGAAAATTGTTGAAGTGCATTGCTGATTCCTGGCTCTTGGATTGTAAACACAAATAGCATTTCCAAGAAAGTCCCAGGCTTAGACTAAAGGAGACAGAGAATAAATTTGCCAGCAAATAACAATTGAAAGAACTTACCCTATGACTGTGCTAAAACAACCCCAGAATTGAGTTTCAGTCATCCTGCATCTTCCAAATTTTTAGGCTTTCATTGTGCAAATGGCAAATAATTGACACCAGGCTCTGAGTCAGCTTTGTGATCCTCACCCTCATGGTTCAGATTAGAGTCTAATTATAGGAGCTACTCCTACACCTCCAGAGACAGCATGCTTGGGATTTCTACTTAAATTATTAATCAAGAGGAAAGATAAATTTGCCTGTTTCAGTTCTACAGGGATCAATTTTCTCCTAGAATATTTTCATTTATTTGTGTATAAAATTTAATTTTTAATGATTACTTATTTTATTATTTCCTGATCTTTCCATGACTCTGAAGCATAGAGTGATCAGATCAATATGTGTTTCATACAACCCTAACTGTTGCTGCAGCAGAACCCTCATCTATAACTATTCCTTAGGCCCAGGAAAGTCTGGTTTATAAATTGGTTTGGTTGTTAAAGATCTATCTTCCCATTCTCCCTGTCACTGGAATTCAGAAAACCTGGCACAAGAACCCTGGGCCATAATGATGTCCCCTTAAACTCAATGTGTCCCATTAAACTTAATTTGTTCCCCTCAATGGCAACTTTTTTTTCTATTTTCAGTCAGTTGCCCAAGCCAGAAACCTGAGGGAACCTTGGACACTTGTGCTTTTTCTAATATGCCACATCGAATTAATCAATAAAGCCTCTTGTTTACACCTACCAATGTCTGTCCCCTTTTCTTCATTGCCATCATCCTCGTCATTTCTCACCCAACCATTGAAAGAGACACCTAAATTGCCTTCAGATTTTCTATCCACTGTCCAGTCCATCATAGCACTGGTAGCTAAATGGCAAATATCACATATCCCTTAAAAGACACTCAAGGTTCTGTAATATCTGTTTTGGAGTTCAGCTTTCTTAGCAAATGGTACTGTGCAGAGGACAGTATAGGGTTATGTTTCGTCCTTATGTAAATGACAATTCCAATTTCATGTACACCCGGGGAGTTCTTCACTTTCTCGTAGATCTGTTGCCAAAGATCAGGGGAACAATTTTATAGAAAAAAATTACTGAAATCAGCAAAAGAATTTTTTTTTTTCTGAGTCATGGAAATAGCTAAACTGAGCATGAAATTGGCACCATAAATTGTGCTGAAGAATTTCTATTCAGCTCCTGTTCGTGAGTTTGGGAGTTGGGAGTAAGTTCCCATTATGTGATTTCTCTGGTTGCATACCATAAAATACTTGCAATATTAAGATGATAAATAGAAACACATTCAGTATCTCAAGGAGTAAAAAGGTAATCTTACGCTTGAAGGAAAATCTAGCTAGGTGATTTTAAGATTCAGAAATTGATAATTATGTTGAGAAGAAAGTTAAGGGTAATTAATCCTCTCATTCCATATCTCTGGTGATTCTTCCTTTCACTTTGAAAATTGAAAATTATTTTAGTGGGAGAGCTCTAGAGGAATAGAACATATTTATCAAATTCATCACTTTTCAAAATGGTTAGATCACTTTCTTATGAGGATGAGGGAGTGATGGCCACATTAGCAGCCTTTTAGCAGCCTCCTGTCATTACTTAACAAATATTTGTCCAGTACTGACAAGATGGAAAGAATGAGAATCTAGGTGAAGACTGATGGGAACGGTGTCCCAGGCAGAGGGACAGCATGGGTAATGTTTTGCAGCTGAGACACAGTGGAACTGAAAAAGTCTCAAAATTAGATTCTGAGGGAGCCAAAATGGAGGGGAAACTAAGAAAGAGATGCGGCTGGGGAGTTAAGCCGGGCCTTCTGGCCTTTGTTAAAAATTGTAGACGGTATTTAAACCATGGGCCATAGCTAGTTCTGGAATGGCCATCACTGTGGCAATCAATGTATGCATTCGACAGTAGTAATGGAAAGTCCTTGAGTGCAGGGACTACATTTTGGTCATTATATCCTTTGTGTCTGGCACAGGGCCTCGCCATGGTTGATACTCAAAAAATATTTGCTGATTGAACAGAAGCATTTTTTGTAGCAAAGCACTTTCGTGGCTGTTTCCATAATAGACTCTCAAAATGGCACTAGATCGAGGTGTTACTCTATCAGTTTTACTAGGAGGAGACCAGGGCTCAGACTGACACAGTTGAGGACACCTAGCACAAAGAGCCAGGAGGAGCCAGGCCCTGTTACTCCCCGTCCGCATATTAATGAAGAGGTTGACATAGTTGTCATCAGTTTTTTAATTTTATCAAATTGGGATATTTAATCTTTTTTAAAAAACAAATTAAGATTTCTCTATTATGAACATTTTCAAGCATATACAAAGGAAGAGAGACTTGTACAAAGAATGTTTATGAACTTATTACCCAGATTCAATAATAGTGAAGAGTTTGCCAATTTATTTCATGTATCACTTAAAATATTTCCTTTGTTGATACATTTTAAAACAAATCCAAACATTATCTTGCTTCACTCAAACAATATTCAGAAAGTATAAAGAAAGGAAAGTGAGCATCTTATTATATTATCACAATACTATTATCACACCCAATAGAATGTAAAAAATTCTTATCATTGGCTGGGCATGGTGGCTCACGCCTGTAATCCTAGCACTCTGGGAGGCCAAGGCTGAAGGATTGCTTGAGCTCAGGAGTTTGAGACTAGCCTAAGCAAGAGTGAGACCCTGCCTCTACTAAAAATAGAAAAATTAGCCGGGTGTGGTGGTGCATGCCTGTAATCCCAGCTACTTGGGAGGCTGAGGCAGGAGGATCACTTGAGCTCAGGAGTTTGAGGTTGCTGTGAGCTAGGCTGACGCCATGGAACTCTAGCCCAGGCAACAGAGCAAGACTCTGTCTCAAGAAAAAAAAATTTTTATCATCTAATATTCATCTATAATGACTTTTTTAAATTGTGGGGTTTTTTTTTCTGTAATCAGTATTCCAGCAAGAACAATATATTACATTTGCTTGTTTGTTATACCTCTTTAATGTGGACAGTACATTTTAACAACAAGAAAGTAAGACAGACATACTCTTAAGGAAGAAAAAACACAGTCTATTAGATTATGCAAGTTTAAGTTTATGATCAATTCTTATCCTTGGCCTTATTTCTCTCTGATGCTGCATGGCCCTGCTCTCTGCAGCCACCGTGGAGAATTCCTGCTCTGTTTCAGAGATCGATGAGTACTAGGGTCAGGGGCTGGTTGTTCTCTCTCCTGAGTATCTCCTATCTGCCCTCAGTCCTGGGTAGTGCTCAGTCTGTACTTGTTGGACAGAGTGCTACAGTATGAGCCTGTCAGCCCCACGTGTGCACAGCCTGCACTAACAGGAACCTACCTGAGACATGGTTTCCAATGGACTTCAGTCTTAAGTCCAGAGTCATACTAATGATATTTGGAAAAGCTTTTATTTGGGGAGTATATTGAGAAGACCAAACAAGGCCTTTTCATTTGATCTTACCAACCTACTTATAGAATTCACTATAGATATCAATCTATAGTTGTATCAAAAATTTGCTGTTAAGTGGTTACTTAGGGTGACCAAGCCAGTCTGAGACAGCTGTGGACCTGTACATGTCAGAAGCAAAAAACAGAATAGCAGTCACTTGTAGAGGAAAATGTAGAATCTATGTGGTGGGGAAAAAAATCACTGAATGAGGCTAGGATTAGAAGGTTTGGGTTTGAGTCCCAGCTGTGCCATGTGACCTTGAATAAACTGGCTCACGCCTTTGAGCCTCCATCTTCTCTGTGTTCTTCCCATCGTGTCTCTTTCTAGGAATAGTGGATT